>WYDI02019257.1:6685-19374 GCA_009867235.2 Psittacus erithacus | reverse complement strand
ACAGCCCCAACTTTCTCAGCCTATCTTCATACGGGAGGTGCTCCAGTCCCCTGATCATCCTTGTGGCCCTCCTCTGGCCTTGTTCCAACACTTCCATCTGAAAATGCTTGTGTGATTCTCCAAATCTGACTGGCATTTGCTAGCTAATTCATCTCATTCTGCCAGAGTGCTTAATAAGATCCAGCATGCATGAGAAACCCTACATGGAATACCTAGGATACCTGTATTTTGTCAAAGCAAAGTTTGTATCTGTACTGCACACCTCACAAGCACACACCTTTACGTATACACACATGTACATGTCCATAATCTCTTTACATGCTTGTATGCATGCCAGGCTTTCAAGAAGTCACTGGACATGTTGTCATCACCCCACACAGCAAGATACACAGTTCCCTGAGTCTTTGTCCAGCAGAAACACAAACCAGTTCCTGACAGGCAGTACCCAATGTAACATAACACCTATATACCTGCTTCAAATTTTCAAACTAGCTCAATTGTACCTAGTTAAGAGAGCTCCTTATCTGCTCCGCTTCATGGCATAAATGCACCAACTGCTTAAATTAGTGTGGAAATCTTAACACAGTTCCATTTAAATAAAGCTCTCTTTCTCCTTACTACTTTTGTCAATCCGCTTGAAGTTCTTCCTACTTTCATACTGATTTTTTTCTATCTTTCCCTCTGCTACATTAATAATGTCCTAAAAAAAAGCCCTAGGTGATTAGTCATATGGTTTGTAACTGCATAAAGAAGCACAGACAAGTACAGTAGTTTTGTCTTTCCTATGAATGGTGCAATGATAAAAAGCTTGGAGGAAAATTCAATACTTTGTTTCTGAACCTGTCTTACTTATCTTACTCCTCTGTTACAGAAACTTAGGCTGTCAACTAACACTTCCGATGACTGCTTCTAAAACAAAAGCCTTGCCCAGTAGTTTTAAAAGACATCATGTATTTATCATTTAAATACTTTACAGTTATTGTGGGTTTAAACACTCTTCAGAATTGAGTACTAAAAACGAAACTTTGGTGAAACAACTGAAGTGTTTTTTTCTCTACATATGTAGCTATAAAGACATGATACTGTGGGAGTACAGACTAACCTATGAAAGGGAGAATGTTTGATATACAGTGGGGTTTTTTGGTGTTGCCTTTTATTTTAAATGACAAAGGAGTTTTGGGAATTTTGGCAATGTATTTCACCAACTGTTTCACACAATAATTATTTTTAAAATAAATAGTCTGTATATATCTGTCTCACTTTTGACACAATGCTAGCCTTGTGCCTGTACTTCTTAAGGAAACCTAGCAGAAAGTGATTGTGAGAGGTCATCTTAGGTATACGTTATGGGGAAAAAGTCTGTGGCCAAGATTCCCTATGTTGCTTATCAAGTGCATCAAGCTACCCAATCTCTATATCCTCCCCATTTTCATGAAAACTTTGGTATTTCAAACCCCTATACTTTGTTTGCAAGATTCTTCATGGTGATGCACAATTTACCATACACGTTCAAGCAACAAAGGTTAGGAGAGGTGAAATCATCCAGAACAAAGATCAGACACAAGATGCTAGACATAGTCCAAGGAAACCTTTATGGAAAGTCTACGGTAGAGGAGATATTCAAGTAGTCATGCTTGATTGTCTAGCAGCAACACAGGCATTTCCACTTTTCTTTCCCTTATTTTGGCACAAATGTTTGTACTGGGCAGACTGCAATTTCTAGAACAGGATCTTCTTCAGAAAGATGTGCTTTTTTCTTCCTTTTTTTTTTTTTCCCCCAATTGACAGATCAAAAATCGGTATCTTCAGTTCTCAGCACTGAAGCTTCATTTTGCATTGCATTACCTAGTACAGTTCAATTTTTAAAAAATAACCCCAAAGAGTGTGTCACATTGCACTTGTAAAAGTAAATGGGCAGAGCCTGCACAGCTCCAGCATAAAGAAAATGGTCACTTTTCTTTCAATGCAAGCTCCTTGTAATTCACTGTAATATCACACCTCTCCACCTTCCTCATCAAAAAAAAGTGGCATTCATACAGACATATCATTCTTAGCATTAAGACTCTCGTAAGACATTATCTTATAAAGAGGTAAATTGAAAACTGTCACGATTTCTGATTAATGGCTTTAACAGTCACAATCATCCTTACATTCGAGAAATCAAGGTATCCTTTTATATATACTTCATTTTTAGTACCTGCTACACTGTTAAGCAATATTCAGTTTGCTAAATGCTGCAGTTGCTTCCTATTGATTCTGCTTCAAGAGCACCTGGAGGTTATTCTGCAGCAAGCATAATATACATACCTGCTATAATCAAAACTGACTATGGTTCAGTGGTATTCAGGGGTCATTGACAAGCCATGTGTAGGGTTTTTTCCAGTGATTTCTCCTGTTTACACATACTACAGATTTTTATGTTCTGCTATTTCACTTTAATACAGCCATTATCAAGAATATTATACCCAAGACTCCTTTTTATGAATAATATTTTTCTTTCCTTTGATAAAATTGTTGAAATGATGTGATGACCAGTATGTTAGGAACGAGCAATAAATGTGAAAACTGTAACTGGAATAAGGAACTGCTGTTTTGAATAAAAATGTATAAAAGGGTACTTTTAACCCTCCACTTACTGCTCTCTGCTGTCAGAATGAATTTATCCAAGTATTTCTCTGGTCTTCTATAACTATGGCAAAAACTTGAGAACTGAAGGTGGAAATAAAAGTTATTAAACTAAAGGTACATGTCACAAGGTGGGTAAATAAAGACTGTTCTCAACCTGTAGCACCAGCCTCAGCAACAGCCAAGACTCCTGCAAGTGCTCTCATCCTGGAACACTGGTGCCCCACTGAAACTGCCAGAGAGCTGAGCAGGTCGTTGCTTTCTCAGTCCAGTCTCAAAAAGGCAAGCGAATATAATGTCTTTCTGCAGCAGTAACAGCAACGATGCAAAACTTAAAAGGCTATTTATAAGCACTTTGCAGGCACAGAAGATTCAAGAGGCCTGTTTGCTAGACAGAGTACAGTCACTGGGACACTAACGGTGTGAATTGTGTGGGAAATACTTACCTCTCACTAAGAAACCCTTTCCACCCCCTAAAAAAGCCCCAAACTCTGGGGCTCAAATTTTATACAGCACATCCAATTGAAACTCATATGAAAGACTAGCAAAAATAGATTAGGATCTTTCACCTAAAATTACCTTTTGTGGGATCTTGTTTTCCTAATAATGAGAGTCACTCCACTGCTCAGCTCTATAACATGGAAACTTATAACAATCTTGGTGGGATTAGGAAAAACCCTTTTGGTCCATCTGCAGACTCATCCCAATCTACACATTAAACCTGGCCCCATGCAAGGTTAGAAAAAACTCAAAGACCGTTACAGTAGGATAACTTGGTAACATTTATAATTTATTTGAATCAGCTGGGCGGGAATAACATTACATCTCAAGCTATCTGCAGGAGTTAGACCTTGAATACCTTTCTATAAAGTGACATAATGTAAAAATTGAACTTTCACTGGCTGACAACAAACATAAAGCAAGTTATCACTGATCAAACCCAGCATTTTCTGGTATCACAGTAGCGATCCCATAAAAGGACAGTAACTACCACATTACTAAAAGAGTGTCTGAGATGCCAGTTTTCCCTCCACATGTTCGAAAGAGTGGTGACTGTTCAGGTCAAAACAAAAAATTAAAACCAAAAAATTAAATTTAATTTACATAAAACACCATCTCACTGGGCTATTTAATTCAGGCCAAGTGCCTTGCTTAAAGAAATGACAGTTTGCCAGAGCCCAGGACTGACACGACGCGATCTGGGACACGCCATGGGAACAGCACATTGGACATACTCACTGGCTGCCATCCTACTGCTTAGCATCCACACACCCGGCAGCTCCCAACAGGATGGGCAAACGGTGCTAATTGAGATGCTTGTCTCTGGCACTGGCCGCTGCTTGCCCAGAGTAGTGAAGGTAATGCAGCAGTTTCAAGGCAGGTGCAGAGGGGTGCTGTTGCTAGAATGTATGTCCCCAGCTAGGGAGACAGTTTATTTCTGTCTGCTGTCACCATCATATAAGAAATTAAGGGGAACAAGAGTGAAATGACACACCATGGTATCTCTGGTTTTGCCTGTTAATTTGCGTTTTGTCAACAGAAGATAGCTATAATGTTGCCCAAATGTTACTATAAACTTCCTTATGAATCATTACAAAGATACTTTCCTAGGAAATCTGTTGTTATCCCTTCACATGCTCTGACTCACCAATGTGTATGTCATGCTCAGAGTTTTCCTATGAAATAATGAAATCCTTTACTGTTCCCACAGAAATCTGGTTAATTGCAATGGCTGACCATTCTAGTGGTTCCTATGTGTTCAATCCCAGTGATCTCTCATTATGCACTCAGATCATAACCACGTGTAACAGCTGGTTGCTCCTGACAAGATGGCAGGTGCATGAACTGCCTCGGAAAACAAACTCTCTCTCTCCCCTTTGCTGTGTTTGCCCAGACCAGAACTGGATTAGGCAAACGAGAGCGTGCACTATGCCAAGGTGCCAGGTTGCTGCCACCTATATTACACACCTGCACTTAATTTGTCCTTTCCTGTTGGCCATTTCTTTGCCAAACTCTCTCCCAAATAGTTCTTCTTAGAAAATACCAAATATAATGTACACCCTCAGCAAACTGGCTTGCACAATATATACCTATAGGTGTCCTCTTGCATTTGAAAACCTAGCTTACATATGTGAAAGAAGACAGGGTGTTCTATTAATCTTACATCAAGTAATACAGTAGCTAGACTTTTATGTGGGTATAGTGTCATTAACTGGGTGTCCGTAAGAGCATGGAGACATATGAAATAGGTAAAGATATTATTTGCTTATCAAACAAGCTGTGCTGCAATATGACAACAGAGACTAGTGCACTGCTGTAATTGCACACAATGCTTTAGAAATGTCGTGGAGAACATAATGTATTCTGGAGCTTCTATAACCAACGATGTTGCCATTTATTCTAGAACAGTACACAGAACACCTCTTTACCCCACTCCCTGGAGAGAGTCTGCATGAGAAGCTTTGTGAAAGGATGTCTGTACAGCATTTTTCAGGTGCAATGTCAAGTCCTTTAGAATCTTGTTTTCCTAAAGCGCTGCAGTATTGTCAGCTCTCACAATTTTACTCTGATGGTTGATGTATTTTTAAAGTCTGAACTGTGGTAATTTTGTCTTGCTTGAGAACTTTAGCCTCTGTGTAAAAAAGAACTAAGACTTTTATTTGTCTGGCAGCAGACTACACATGTATTCACATATGTGACCCCTGATGAGCCCTAACTGCATCAATGAAGAAGACCAATAAAATTTTATCAGCTAAAGGATATTGCAGTTTTTAAGGGCTCAGATCTGAACAGGCTGATAGCCATCCTTGTTTACATAGTAAGTCCAAGATTTGCAGTTCTGAAACCCAATAAATAGGGCAGAAACACTCTTTTGTACTCTGTCCCCATGGCAATAAAGCAAGAAATGTTATGGTGATACCTTTTAAAGCTGAATTACTACAATCCTCATCAGGCACACAGGAAAGAGCCTCAGAGGTTATACCAACTGCATAAAACCCATAAATGAATGAATGAATAAGCAAAACTTCCTGTAGAAGAATTCCTGGAGAATTTCTGCTACTTGTGAAAACCCATGTGGATTTAATTGCTGGACATGCTGTTAAGCTTGATTATATTATGTTCAGCATGTAATAAAGTGGAATATTGAATAGAGTAATGGGAAATTTACGCTTTGACATGATTTGTTTCTCAGAATGATTACTCTTCAGCTGTCAAAATTGCCTTACTTTCATCAAACAATGAAAATTGAATGCTATTAAGACAAATAAGAATGCCATCCTGTTAAAACTTTTATTAGGGGAATGAAAAACAGGATGATTGTGATTGATTCTTTTAAGTAGCTAATATTTTTTTATATGTGAATGCACCTGAGACTGATCACTTTATCTGAAATGCTGTATAGGAAGTGCCTTATTTAACAGATTCTGTCTTCATTTCTTGGACTCATGGGTTCACATGGCCAAAAGACCTGGTTGTCTGTAGTCTAGACGTTTTTCAGATTCCTTCAAGTCACCTTTGAAGCCTGCAGGCATAAAAGCACATTCAGCCTCAACCGTTTTTGACAGAACTCAAGGCATTGCAGTACCCCAGCCACACTCTTGGCGAAGCTTTCGAGAGAGAACATTCCCTGATCTGTGTTCCCAGCTAAAAGAAACAATAAGCTCACTTTTTCCATCAGCAGCAGACTCAACCTGAAAATTTCAGCTGCCAGTACTATTTCCAAGGCTCTGCAAACTCAGACTCAGCAGAGTGCCTAGGTGGAGAGGTGCTCCCAGTGCCATTCTGCATCTGTAGTTATTGAAAGGAAGAGTGACCACTCCTTGCTCAACAATGCCCCAACAAAACCTTGCGTTTCCCTGCCCCTTTGAAGGAGGGGAGGAATATTGTCCCCTGGACTGGATTCTTTATTGGTTTTAAGACCAGCAAAGCCCTTCCTGGCCCATCCTTATTCAGTACTGAAGAGCCAGTGATGGTGTCCTTTCTACCTGGCTAGGCCAGTATCCCATACCTTTGTCTTTATTAGAAGACAACACTACAGGACAGAGGCTGAGGCACTTTTAACAAATTTATAGACAAGTGCTAAAATTTCCTTCATCTTTTAGACCTGTATATCTATAAAACACATCTATTCTATGGAGAACAATATTCAGCTGGCAAGACCAGGAAACACCACTCTTGTGTCCTGTGTTTCCTGTTGAGGGTGCTTGCCCCAGTGCAGCTGAGTGACCTTGAATTCACAAAATGCAAAGTGATAAACAATGTCATTAATCATGTATAGGCCATGGTTACCATTCCTGGACACATTGAATACTGAGATGAAGACAATCTGCTCTATACTACTTCCAAATTTCAGAGAATGTTCTCTCCTTTTTCTTTTTTAGTAACATTAATCTTTTCTTGGTTTCATATTCTGTGCATCTGCATTAACCCAAAGCACATTAGAATTTCATTCTCTTGCTATTTTCAATCCAACGTAATTTCAGAAAAAACAAACAAACCTTGTTTAACTTCCATCAACATAACTTCAAGTAGTCCAGGGGATGATGTCCCACTGCATCTTTCACGAGGAAATGTATATTAGAAAAGTACATGATGTATTTTGCCTCCAGCCAAGATATTCTAGATGAGTTTGCCTGGAAGGAAGCCAAGGAAGAAATACAAACTGACAGTTTTGTGATACTGGTGCTATTTCATTGAAAACATTTTTTAGACATCGCATGAAGCCTGAAAATCAATTCCTTGCCAACAGAACTGATAGCTGCAGAGAAGAATTGACTCCAAACAGTTGTCCTCTTTTTGTTGTTATGTAACTATAAACAAAGACATTAAAACAAATCACAAGATGCTGTCATTCAAACATGTTTGTCCAATCTTCCTTATTGGTAATTTTCTCTGCTAAGGAGCACGCTGTCAAGCCGTTAATTACCACCACATGATTTCTGAGACAAACAGATTTTATTTAAAGAGAATCATTCCTGCTGGCAAGAATATAATACAAAGAAGTAGAGATCATGCACGTCAGTGCTTACTCGTGCAGTGACACTCCTGTTTCTACCACAGGTATTCCCTAACATTAAAAAACAAAGTAAACATCAACTATATTATTTATGAATTGCAACACACACACACACAAAGTTAAACCCAGAGTTTTCTTGTAACCTTGAGGAAAAGCTAATGAACTCCTAAAATAGGTTTAAAATCCAAACCAGTGGCAAATTGTTAGGTCCTGTAAATTCAAAGAATTAAGTGCATTTTGAACATAAATACCAATGTTGTGTATCAATCACAACCCCTTTGTTCCCTCTCTTTCTCACTTTTCTTTTAAAAAAGATAATAAATGGATATAATCCTAGTTTTCATAAAGCATGCTTCATACTGCAGCTATTGGAAGTAGCCTGGCCTTGAACACTGCCAAGGATGGGGCAGCCACAGCTTCTCTGTGGCTGTACAGGACAACCTGTAGCAGCGCCTCCCCACCCTCACAGGGAAGAATTTCTTTCTTACATCTAATCTACATCTCCCCTCTGTCAGCTTAAAGCCATTCTGCTTGTCCTATCACTACATGCCCTCGTAAAATGCCCCTCTTCAGCCTTCTTGTAAGCCCCACTTTAGGTAGTGGAAGATGCTGTAGAGTCTCTCCAAAGCTCTCTCTTTTCCAGGCTGAACAAGCCCAACTTTACAGGAGACGTATTCCAGCCCTCTGATAATTTCTGTGGCCTTCTTATGTTGGCAGCTCAGAGCTGAATGCTATGCGGCAGGTGGAGTCTCATGAGAGTAGAGGGGGGAGAATCATCTTCCTTGACCTTTGAATTCTCTCTTCACTTTTTCCGTCTATCCTTGTTGCTAGTCACATTCTTCTTTTGGCAACAGTTATCTTGATGTAGACAAATGACTCCTTCAGCTTTATCCCAGTATATTCAATTTGTTGACCCAGATTTTTGCTTTCCCAAAGTTTAGCTTATCATCTCTGTGATCACTAAAAGTATTTTATACCTTTTTATGGATACATCTGCATTAGGGTAGTTCTGCAAGTCACCATAATGAAAATAGCTGCTGGATCAAGCCATCTGCTAGAAATCTGCCAAGTGTGAAACTGGATTTCTTTTCTTTTCCCCCTCCTTTTACTAGAATTTGGGTGCATGTGTTTATACATATAGGATGAATAAATACTAAGAAAATTAAGGGAAGATGAGAAAATGTGAACTAAAATCACATATTACCCAGTTCATAGATGTTCAAACCTGTATGAATACTGTATCTATAGGGCTGCGCATAAAAGGACTCAAAGACATCCAGTCTCTCAGATGTAAAACCAGTGTCCAACCCTCATTTTGTCACAGCCTCCGAGCACAGCTGTGAGCTACATAAGGTTAATATGTCTGCATATGGGTAAAAGTTTATACACATAATCAAGCAAAAATCAAAGTGTTTCAAATAATAATATGTTAGCCTTAGAGTTTCTTTCAAGCACTCCTCATATCACCACACAAAGAGATCAAGTGGCCAGATGGGCTGCAAGATCAAATTGCCCTTGTTTTGCTTAATTTTCAAAGAGTGAATTATTTGCATTTTCATTACTTCACTGTCCCTAATCCTTTACTTATTTCATACCATTGCTGTACTGGCTGGAAAATTATGATTAAACTTGTCAGCAAGTTCAATACACAACAGAATCTTCTCCTTGGACTACTGAGGTGCAAGTCAAATTTTCACAGTTCTGTCTGAGTAACAGAATTTACTTTCTTTTTAACAATAGAATTAACCACTATAATCACAGATTATCAGTTAGTCTAAACTGTTAGCAAATCGTGAAGTTACCCTCCTCTAAGCACCAAAATCAAATTCATTATTGCTGCTCTGTAAAGGTAACAGGGCCAGATCTTGATAATACCCTCCTTGGATAATACCAAGAATCCTAATGTTACCAGGCTACTAAGAAGTAGCATCACACCTGAAGAACACCACTATCCATGAATTACTTTGGTTTCTAGTGTGACCGAGATGACCAAATCTTCATTTGCAGTCACCCATATTTCTTTCAAAACTTTGTTGTGCACTTAGCTTTGTGCTGTTGAGTCACAGGTGCCAATCTCTGACATTATGATGCTAAAATAAATCCCTTTCAATAGTTTGCATTAAATGGCACAGGAAGGGGCTTAAGAGTATGTGGGGTTTTTTAAAAAAAAAGATGTGAATAAAAATTTCACATTTTCCATCATTTTTAATAACATATAGGAAGGGTTGTGTTTTAAATTTTACCTGGAGAGATAATTGCATGTGGGCAAGCCTTTCCTGAGAGAACCTGAGATTTTAAATACTTTACAAGGGGACTTCTGCATGAAAGGTAATCATGTGTCTACTCAGACAGCCTGAAAGACATTCATTCATTCATCAAAATACTTTGAAAATGGTACGCTACATCACTTTTGCTTAGCTTCCTTCTGCTTTGCTTGCCTCATTAGTATTTTAGGAACTTTACAAACAAAGACAACAAAGTTACATGTACGCAGTAAAGTACAAACAGGTAAAAGCTGAAAATATCTGAGGCCAGCAGAATCCAAACTGTGTTTTTTTTATGACAGAAACGCTGGACCCAGACTCCGATTACATTTCTAGTCTATGCATGAAAACAGGCTAATAGCTATCTTGATTTCCTTATCACACATTATTATTCATATTGAGGATTTCTTAATGAGCTTTTTTTTTTTTTTTCCTTTTCCTTGTGTGCTCCTTTTTCATCTTCTTTTGTACTAGATTTGCATTAGAAAGCCACTCTCTGACATGGCTTGGGAACTTATCACAGTTGGGACTCCCATCTGCTTTAATCTTTGCAGTGCTACCTGCCTCCTATTTTTACAAAAATTCAAAACAAATCTGCAAAACTGCTGTAGATTTATAATATAAATCATACAAAATAACTTTCCTGTTATTTAGCACTTTCATGCATGACAACCCAGACATCAGTTTCTGTGTTTTCATCATGCCATAAAGCATGCTCCTTCTTGTATGGAAGAAAAGATATGTTTCCCTCACAGAGAAGCTTCAGTGGGTGAAAACTAGGTCTTACATCATCTTTTCTTTCCTATACTCAAAATATAGATGGGTGAAGCAGCAGAGAGGGACATGAGTTACAACTCTCACCGTAACATCCATTTTTATGCCTAAAGGAGTATCAACACTATAAAGAATCAACATAGTTCTGGAATCAGTTTCAAAACCCAAGATAACAGTAACAGTTCTCTTATAGGAGCTGATATATTCTCTGACGGAATTAGGCGCATCTTTCCAGGCAGATATTAATACTCTTTCATACATCAGCCACTTTCCTTGACACTTTATTTACCACCTCTGTGATATTTATAAAAGTTTAAAGCTAATAGCACAACAAATAGAACTAATGGTACTGCAGATGCACGTAAATCTTGGGGAGAATAAATTACAAGTGTGTCAGTAAACTGAAATCAATGGAACAGAAGCTGAGTGCCTAAAAGCGAATAGGTCTAGTTGTATTAGAAGACTATACACTTAAAATTTGAAGGAAATAGCCCTCTTGTTGAAAGCTAATTACTTCCCTGGCATGGTACTATACTATGTTTGTATACATATATAAAATCTTTGCTTCTCCAGAAATTATTGGTGAGCTGAGATTGGGCCAGCTGCAATTTCTTGGTTTAAAACAGGCAGGAACTTGAACGAAGATAACAATTTACCTTGCAGGACTGCAAAACAGTATTAAGGCGTCTATCTATATTCAGGTTGCTGAGAAAAGATCTCCTAAATCCTGTACGACCTCAGGGATAGATAAAATGTTCTTCTTTTCCATCTTTCCCATCTTTCCCTTTCATTTGATCAAATTCTGTTTTATCCACTACTTGAGTTTAAATTCCCTTCTGAAAAGGAGTAGCCAGACTTAGCCTGTTTGTGACCAAGCAAGCCTTGCTTTCTCTCTTTACTATAACAGGTTGATGTGCACTGATGCTATGCACTAAGCTATGCTACTTCTCCTGCCAACAAGGAGGCAGCATGTTACCACAGGCGAACTGAATGCCCTTTGAGAAAAGGTGATGCTGTCAGTGCCCAAATGCAGGGGAGAGAATCATAGAATCACAGAATATTTTGGGTTAGAAGTAACTATTAATATTCCACTCTCCCTGCAATGAATACAGACATCTTCAACTAGATCACTTTGCTCACAGCAGCCTGGACTCTTCTGCTAAGCTGAAGTGGAAGGAGTGGCTACATAGACTTCTTTTTCTTAGTGGCAGCCTTGTCCTTAGCTGGACAAGACTTAGTATGGACTGAGGGAATAACTTCAAGGAAACTGGACAGTAAGTTAACAGCAACTTCCTTACTGAAAGAGGTTTCCAGGGAGACTGATACAGTGAGGAGCCTGTAGCACTATCTTTACACTTAGCTTGGAAGTCCTAAATAATGTTCTCTCTTCCTTGCCCAATCTTGTCTGAAAAATGTCAGTAGGGTTATGCGATCAGAGTTAAACATGAAGTATCAATAAGTAAAAGGAAAACAAAAACAAAACAATAAAACAAACCAGTAAATCCATTAGCCTGAAGCAATATCACTCTGAACTGTGATCTATACTTACCCTGGAGGAAAACAGAAAGCCAGAGATTTTCCCCTTGCTTAATGACCTTGCCTGGCATCTTGCAACTTCAAAAAACAACAAGGAAAACAAATATATCAAACAAATAACAGATTTGTCCAGCAAAGCTGGATGAACTGCCAGACTCCAAACTGTTCTCTAGATCCATTTTTCTCTTCTGCGGTAATTCCTCAATATTGTTTGGTACCTCCCTCACTGCAGCTGTTGCCAGAACCTGCAGAAGCTGAGGATTCCCCAAAGTTTGTACATAAACAAGTACTGTAGAGTATAAAGGGCATGTGTATCAATGCCTTGTCAGCTACCACATGCTCATTCATACCTGATAATACACTTTGTGCAGAACGCTTTCCTGACCATGTGTCCTAGGTTCAGCAGCAGCAGTCATTTTTCTCCTTCTTAGTAGCTGGTGCAGTGCTGTGGTTTTGACTTTTGGCCTGGGAAC
>WYDI02019255.1:0-50373 GCA_009867235.2 Psittacus erithacus | reverse complement strand
GATTTTGCCAGGCACAGAGGTGAGACTGACTGGTCTGTAATTCCCTGGGTCATCCATTTTCCCCTTCTTGAAAATGGAGGTTATATTTCCCTTTTTCCAGTTGTTGGGAACTTCACCTGACTGCCGTGATTTTTCAAATATGATGGACAGTGGCTTAGCAACTTCATTTGCCGGCTCCTTCAGGACCCGTGGATGGATTTCATCAAGTCCGATGGACTTGTGTATGTTCAGATTCTTAAGATGGCCTCGAACCAGATCCTCTCCTAAAGTGGGCCTAGGGTCTTCATTCTCACAGTCCCTGCATCTGCCTTGCAAGACTTGGGTGGTGTGGTGAGAGCATTTGCCAGAGACGACTGAGGCAAAGAAGCCATTAAGAACCTCAGCCTTCTCCAAATTCACATTAGCCAGTTCTCCTGATGGCTTCTGGAGAGGGCCTACGTTGTCTCTAGTCTGTCTTTTGCTCACTACGTCCCTATAGAATCCCCTCCTGTTATCTTTCACATCCCTAGCCAAGTTTAATTCTAAGTGGGCCTTAGCTTTCCTAACCTGGTCCCTAGCATCCCGGATAACATCCGTGTATTCATCCCAGGCAACCTGTCCTTGCTTCCACCTTTTGTAAGCCTCTTTTTTTCTCTGAATTTTCCTCAGCAGCTCGTTATCCATCCAAGGAGGTCTCCTGGCCCTTCTGCTGCACTTCCTTCTAGTTGGGATACAACACTCCTGAGCTTGTAGTAGGTGATCCTTGAATCTCAGCCAACAGTCTTGGGCCCCCCTGCCCCCTAGGGCTATATCCCATGGAACCTTACTAAGCAGGTTTCTGAAGAGGCCAGAGTCTGCTCTCTTGAAGTCCAGGGCAGTGAGCTTGCTGCACGCTCTTCTCACTCTCCTGAGGATCTTGAACTCGACCATCTCATGATTGCTGCAACCAAGGTTGCCCTGTAGCCTGGAAATGAGCTACAGTTTAGTGGGCTTTGTTGTTGTTGGCTTGGCCTAATAATTTTTTAAGTAGATGTAGTTAAAGACTGATACTCACTAATAAAAGATTTAGTATGACTTCAGCATCTGTTTTTTCTTGGGACTGGCCATTATTGTGTATTTTGTTTAATGTCCAAAAGATGAACCTGTAGGATAAAGGGGGTGTGTGTGTATGTTTAGTGGAAGATTTTCTTGAGAAGCAAACATTTCCAAAATGAAAGGACTCATCTTGTCAGTTATGATCAAGGCTGTCACTGTGTGAAAACTTTATATATGTAAAAGTAAAGGACACTTCTGCCCCAGCCATTCTGCTCTCTACAATATGATTTGGATGACTAAAATGAGAACTATTCTAGAGCGTGTATAGAGGTATCTATATACATGGGGAATGAGAGCGTGTTCTGATGTCTAATAGGGTCAAAGGTATTTCGCTGTCAGAATTTTAAGGTAATTGTTGGGTTACCACTGTAAAAAAATAAGTAATAATAGTTGTAGATGATGGGAGTGTTATTTGACAGTTCAAATATGCTTGCTAGAGCACTCCCAATTCTATTTCTACATTTGTTGCACTTGGGAGATCTGAAGATATGAAATCCCTAGATGTCATGGCATGTTGCTGTATCAGCCAGGAGATACTAATCTTAATTTGCCTAGGGTTAATTGGGAGGGGCAGACTTTTAATTACATGGAGGTTGATAATCTCTAGTTCTGGAAAAACAACTTTGCAGTCTTTACTTGGGGAAAACTCCAGTTTTGACTGTTGCTTGCCTGGGTGTGCTTAGCATACCTTGCCTGGCTACTGAAGCCAGTCTTAATAGTTAGAATAAGAAACTGTGTCTGGATCACTTGTTTTGTCATACGCAAAGTGTAATTATTTACTTTATTCTGCATTTTAAGGTTACACAAAGAATGGCCAATTTAGAGGTCATTCAGATAATTGTTTTTCTTTCTGGAATTTCATTGCCATGGTGCATTTTTCAAATTGCCTTGTTACATGTTTGGGCATGACTTAAATTTTTTCCTTGTATTGCAGGAAGTAGGAAACCTGAAAAACCTGCTTTGTCTGGATGTTTCTGAAAATAAATTGGAATGCCTTCCTGAAGAAATTAGTGGTCTGAGTTCTTTAACAGACTTGCTTGTTTCTCAAAATTTACTTCAGGTCTTACCTGATGGCATTGGTAAGTACAAAGTACATGCTGTCACATAGAACCATTTAATCCACTGTAAATTGGAAGTCATTTGTTTTCAAGTCTTTTGAAGTCCTTTTGTGCAAAAGATGAGCTTGTCTCAGCATTTTTTCTTTCTTTCTATTTTCTTTTTTTTTTTTTTTTGCTTAGTATGACATGCGTAGCTCTGTTAATTTCACATTTTAATTGTCTGCATAATGACTACCTTGTAATCCTTTTCTGGTCTTTACTTGATACCTACCTGAACAAAAAGAAAGTTATTATGTCCTCTCTGTTCCTACCGTGCCCATGTCGCTGTCATAACATTGTAAAATTCTAGCTTGTAACATGCTGTAGGTCTTGATAAGACTGACTGACAGTATCACTACAAAAAAATATGTCGTTTTTAGTGGGGATGTGTAATTATCTTCAGTTGCACGTGATTAATCCTCTACTGAACCGAGTGGAAGGCTGTTCCAGCTTCAACCCATTACACATCACCTTTGAGGGGGAATCCAAACTAGAACCTTTCTCTCTCTGACCCCTTAAAACAGGTTTAATAACTGAAGAGTGTTTTCTGAAGCATTACCAGAGCATTTTGTAAGGTAAATGTTTTAACCCTGCAGTAGCTGTGACAAGTAGTCAGCAAGGGATTGTTTTTCTACTACGCTACTTTTGCTGGAGTTTTATGTTGCAGGAGTCTGCCTTCTTCAAGGAGGACTTGTGAATGTGGTTTAACTAGGATTGTGGAAAAGAGCAGACAAACATTCCCCTTCCCTCCATATGCTATATAAGCCTAAGAAAAGCAAAATTTTTTTCTAGAAGTTAAACCTGGGGGAGTGGGTTGACTGCTATGGGTCCTACAGTTGGGTCGCATGTTTTTGATAGAGAGTTGTAGCAGCCCTCTCTGATGATCTGATCTGGCCAGTACAGTTGTACATCAGAAATTGAGTTGTATCTAGCTCCTGAAAGGCTGCAGTATGATTTTACAGACGTAGCCTAATGGGTGCTGGGTAGATGGAGTATAGTAACTTCCATTGATCTACTGCCCATAGTTCTAATGTGGTCCAGCCAGTGTTTACTTACTTCTGGTGAGAGCTCACTACTAGTTCATGTTGAGCCTGGTGCCCAATATAGTCTCAGGTCCTTTCCAGCAGGGCTCTTGTGCAGCTTGTCCATCCCCAGTCTATACCCAGTGCACAGATCTGTTCTGCCCAGGTGCAGAACTGTGCTTCTTGCTGAACCTCAGGTTTCTGTTTAGGTTGCTGTCTTTCTGTGTATCAGCTGTCTCTTCATGATTTGGCATCAGCAAATTTGATGTGCCAACCTATTAGGCTATTTTGTACCATGTAGGGATGGGCAGGGAGGTGTCAGCAGCTGTTGATGTCACTTGAATTCTCTGTTCGGGCTCTGCTTGGGGCAGCTTTGCTTTGTACTAAAGACCATTCTGGTGCAAAGGAGCAGAGCAATGCAAGCTTTCTGCTCTGAAATAGTATTTTGTCCTTCCTGGGGAGAAAGCCATCAAAGAAGTTTGATTTCTAGTCCAGAAAATAAACTTGGGTTTCATGTCTGACTAACTGGGTTCTGTATTAGGACAAGGAGACCTTGATTCTGTTTGGATCTGGGCTGTCACTTTGGTTCTGTTTGGCTACTTTGGATGAGTAGACGTAGGTGGTCTCTGAATACTTATTTATTAATAAACATTGTATAATTGATAATGATAACTTTCTCCTATTTATAGGCCTTTGAGTAGATACCTCCTTGAAATTTGCATGGGCTGTCATTCAGATTGCAACTTTAATACAATTGGATATGCTTAAATTTTGGATAGGAATATTAATATTAAATATTAATTCAGCGATGGTAGAAACTTGCAGAAATAGTTCAAGCACCAAGTGAAGCAGTGCTTGATTATTTTTTTTTTTAACTTGAAAAAAAAATTATGTTAGAGGATTTCTAAAAGCTTTGCAGCAGTAAAATTCTCTGCAATTCAGCAGGTATCAGAGGTTACTAAACTAAACAAATGTATTCTTTCTCTACAGGAAAATTGAGGAGGCTCTCCATTCTGAAGGTTGATCAGAACAAACTTATTCAACTAACAGATTCAATTGGAGAATGCGAAAGCCTTACTGAACTGGTTCTGACAGAAAACCAGCTGCAGGTAAGCACGTTCAAGGCTGCTCAAATGGCTGGCAGTAATAAGACTTGCTGCTAAGTGCTGAATCACTTAGCTTGTAAGATTAGTTACCCTTGCTACTGCTAAGTACCGAGTTTCCTATACATGCATCTTATTTCTTACCTGTTAAATGAATGCTGAAGATCAAGTTGTATGTAGTAACAATCCATCCTTCCAAAGGCTTAAGCAATTACATATTCACTCTTAAATCTTTCATGGCCAGTAAGGGAATTGAAGCATGTGGAATGCAAGTATCACTTACTTTGTTGTGTTTTTAATGCTGAGTTTGTGCTGTGTGGTGGTGGTGCCAATTTTTGCTATGTGTTATCTGGATCAGACTTGCTGGAACTGAATAGAAGCCCCAAGCACTGCAGAGCTGCTGTTGTATTGTTCCTTGCTCTGCTTATCTCCAATCAGGTATTCAGTATGATATGTGGTCAACTAAAATGAAATCTCAGACTTTCTTCCATTAGGTGTTTCCTTCCATTATTTTGAAACTGCTTTCACATGACTTTTACAGTTGGAGAGTAGAACTGTTTATAAAGGTCTAGGTTTGAGCATCTCTTAGGTTAGGCTGGTGCTTGGTTGTGTTAGGAGCTTAAGCCTGTTGGAAAGATGCCTCTCTGGAGGTCAATTCATAACACCTAAGTTAGAAGCTTGTCTATCAATTAGGTATTTAGGGAGCTTAAAGTTAGATGATATGGGCATTCTGCATGCATACTTCTGTACGCAGCTATTACGCATCTATCATCTCAGTGCAGAGATAACTAACTTATCAGTGAATTTGTATTAATACTGATGTTCCTGGGCATTTCTTCTGCAAGATAAACCCTTGGATATCCTTTGGAAGGCATGGTAGTAACAAGGGTTAACAACATTCCAGTTTTGAAAATGGATTGGTCTATTCATTTTTTGAATGAGAAAAGTTTTCTGCTGACCCTGAGTTTGTAAATTCTGTTTGCATATTTTTTTGGTTTTCTTTGCACAGTCATTGCCGAAGAGCATCGGAAAATTAAAGAAGCTGAACAATTTGAATGCCGATAGAAACAAATTAACATCTTTACCCAAAGAGGTAAGTTTTTTGTTCAGTTAACTTTCACAGATGTAATTATGCAAACAGAAAACTCATGATTTGAAATGCCTACTGCGTGTAGCAGGCAGCTTGGACCCACTGTGTATTTCTTCCAGACCGATCACAACCACAGACTTGTCCATTAGATCTGAACAGCATAAATCTCAACAGCAGCTGTGGTGATTTGGTGGCTTGGACGTGCAAGATGTCCTTGCAGTTGAACAAAAAGGCTTGGATCTAATTAGTTTGTAACTACTAATTCCCAATGTGGGTGTCAGGTCCAGCACTATTTGAAGACTCTGGGAGTTGTGGTAAAGTGAATGCATTTAAACACCAATATGCCTCTTATGCATGTGGTATAAAAGTATTGCTAGAGTCTTCTTCACTTCACTCTTGTGAGTAAAGGGAGGGTTTCATCTTCTGAAAAATTATTCAGACTGTTTTGACAGTCTCTTTGGGTTTGGAGATATCTGGACTACTTTTGCTTTTAAATACGAGGACCTGACATGACCACTGATGCCTCAAATCTTACAGCTGTGATTGCTAGGACTTCTTGTCTATCATAACAATACATGGAATGAAAGAAGGCTATAATTTCTGTTGTGAAATTAAATGTAATGAAAGCCTTAGAAGTTAAATTCAGCAGTAAATCACAGAATTTTTGGGTTGGAAGGAACATTAAAGATCATAGGGGAAGCAGCATCCTGTGATTGGACTACAAGATGGTTCTGCTTGCAGTACTGTTTCTCTGTAATTTTTGTCCAAGAAGTTCTGCCCCTTAATTTTCCTATCTGTTTCTAACATGTGGCTTTGAGGTCCACCTTTTTCAGTCACTTCAAGAGCAGGAAGGGTACGTACTCAGATGGCAGCCGATGGATGGGAATTGAGAAAAGTGTCAGCTCTGGCTAGTGATTACACACTTCTGCTCAGGCCCACTTACTTACTGAGCTTGGACAGCTTGAGAAGGGAGGTGTGAGGGGGAAGCAAAATGGCTGGGAACCAGGAAATAAGGGAGAGATGCTAGTCTGAAGAGGAGGGTTCGAGCAGGGGCAGAGAATGCTGCTGTGGCATGAGCAGCAGCAATTCCAGTGACCCAGCTCTGAGCTGTCTCAGGTCTGTCACCTAATCAGGGCTCCACGATAGCCCTTATTGCTCCTTTTACAGATTGGCTTGTAAATATACATTTGATGAGATTGGGGGAGTGAAGAGAAGATGTAAGTACTGCAGCTCCTCTAGTAGAACAGTGTCTCCTCGGCAGAGTTGCTGCTGGTTCTGAGCAGAAAATTGCAGAGGGCATACCCAGATGGGTTGCATATATGCTAGCAAGAGGCAGGACCTTGGGGAAACCGTGTTTCTGGGTTGGGATGTGATGACAATTTTGATCTTGTGCTCATCCAACAGCAAACTTCTCATGTCTTTACAAAGAGCTAAATTTAATACATTACATAGGTGTCCTAAACTATGTGTATTTGAGACTCATCCAATTTTGTGTCTACTCCACTTTTAAACAGAATCACTCTGAGCTTATTATAGCGTGTAAGGTTTTACTGTTACTCTTTATTTCCAGATTGGCCATTAATAGCTTATGTAGTGTATAAGCACTATTTCTAAGTTAATGATGTTCACGGTATTGGAGGCAGTGCGTGAAGGTGAGCAGCATGGCTTGGAAAGAGCAGGGTCAGGAGCAGGTGAGAGGAGAAGGCTTGGTTTCAGAAGCAGGTAAAGCAGGGTGAATATGGAGTGTATGGTGCAGAACAGTAAAGCGATTCATGCTAACAAAAACCTGGAGACGTGGAACTGGAAATGGGTTTCAGAGATGGAAAGTGTTCCCCAGTTGGTAAAGGTGTTGGGGATACCCAAGGGGGAAGTGAAGAACAAGAACGGGTGTGGACAACATCAGTGCACATGAGAGAAAGAGAGAAAGAGGAGGGAGCACCTGCACAAGAAGTGGGATAAAGTCAGGCATAAGTCTCTATTTGGAGAAGGAAGGTTATGAGGAAATGGAAGGGTGGGATCTAGAATGAGGTGATATGGGAGTTGTAGAGAGTCCAGAAAATAAAGATGGGAGAGGGTGGTGCCCAGGGAGTTTGGCAGAGAAATAGAGGAAGCAGATCTTGGCATCTGCTTCTTTGGAATAGTTTTTTTTTTTTCCTGTAAATGTCTCCACACCTGTGTATCTTTCTCATTAGAGCAGACACTTGAGTTGACGTTTAACGTAAGATTTCCAGAATGATTCATTATGTTTTGCTCTGTGGATTTTTTGAATTCTTTTGGTTTTTGGTTTTTAGTTTTAAAGGAAGTCAGCCCCCCTTTAACTGAAGGGTCATTTCCACCCTCTAGATCAGTGGATTTGAGTTCCAAGATGGTAATGGTGACAAGTAGAAAGCATAAACAACTGATGGAATGGTTTGTCTCAAAAGTACTCAATATGCATATATTGCAGAAGCTACCGTTTAGCTAATGAGACTTTTCAGTTTCATTTTTCAAGTTTCAGTTTCAATTCCTTGTGCTTAGGCTGTGTCATAAACCACTTTT
The DNA here is from genome assembly GCA_009867235.2 of Psittacus erithacus. Lineage (NCBI taxonomy): Eukaryota > Metazoa > Chordata > Aves > Psittaciformes > Psittacidae > Psittacus > Psittacus erithacus. The sequence goes on along the minus strand of WYDI02019255.1, from coordinate 42,449 downwards.
CCCTTGAAGTCTTTAGATTGCCTTCTAACAGTGCTGAAATGCTAGTTTCAAAAAAAGAAAGAAAACTATTGCTCTCTGCTCATCTTTCATCTGTTCCTGGAGCTGCATTTTCTTTGTGTAGTATTTTTCTTGCCCATTAGCTTTTTGAAGTGAACGTAAACTTTTCTGTAGTACAAATTTTCTGGTTAAAATTCAAAGGAATTCAGTGAAGAGTCACATTTCATAGTTCTAGAAGACAAATATTCGGCATAAACAGAGAGCACAGCTGTAATGAGTACTGTTTGCTGTTACGCAGAGCATCCGCAGGAGCAGCTTTGGGGGTGCTGATAATGATGGAGATCCGAATTCTGAGCTTCCCTTTGGATGGCTGGGAGGAACAATTTGGTGTCTCGGCAAAATGTCATTTTCCTTCTCATCATTACTGACTTGCAGAAAAGAATAATACAAAATGCACAAAGAGCACTGAAGGAAAACTGAAAAATGTGTCACTGTTTTTCTGTCTGGAGGGTTCTGCTTGATAGTGAGAGAGCATCCATCTTTTCTATTTGTTTTCATCTCAAACTGACTAATTAGTATTTAAAGCCAGGCACAAGCTTTTGACAGCAGTCATTTTCAACACCCCTGTCTGCTGTGTGTTGCTTAAGATATCTCCTGAGATAGTATGGCAAAGATAGGGATCTCAAACCTGCACACATCAATTACACTGGTTTCCCCTTCACAGACAGAGGCAGATGCAGGAGTATGCAGTCCAGATATTCTTGCTTGGTATCTTCACCCTCTTTTTCCGTTTTATCTTCCCTCTTTCTCTGGTTCTTTCTTTGCCTTACAGAGTGCTAGAATAGCTGTACATTTGTGGTCTTCATCCTTGCATGAGATGGGTGTGGGACAGGCCTTTGCTGGTTTCTGTCAGAGAGGAACAAAGATACAAAGTCTGGTACTGCGTATAATAAAAATGGAACTCTCACTAGGGAGAAGACTAGCTGTATCCAGCATATCTACCTACTGGTCTCTCCTTCTCTCCAGAATTATTCCTGTAGCAAAGAGAGTTTTATAGATAGAATGGCAGAAATTATGTACCTGCTTTAATATAACCTAATGGATAATCTATGAGGTCTAGCTTTTTTGTGGTGGTGTGGGGTGGTTTTGGTGGCTTGGATTTTTCTTTTCATTTGATTTTTTTTTTGTTTGGTTTTTTGTTTGTTTGTTTTGATTGTTTTCTTTTGTTAGCAGTTTACTAGGATTGGACTTTGGGTCACCCTGTCAAATCATTGCATTGCTGGGGTGTTTCAGTGCATACTTGCAAAAACAGTGTCTACCTTCTCATATGTAATTTATTGACTTGGGATTATTAAGTTTATGTGCAAATACGCCTTCAAAGTTTCTTGGTTCAAAGGTTCTTCTGTATCTGGTGTGATGTATAAGGTAAAACATGGAACAGTAGAATGTATGACCAAGACCTGCGTCACTTAGAGATTTCATCTTCAGAATCTCACATCTCAGTCCTTCTCTCACTGAACTGAGTGGTGAAACAGACTTCAGCAAGAACGGAGAATGTCTAAACCTGTTCATAGTTACAAATGTTTTTCCCTCTAAACTTGAAAGACCTGCCTAGTGACTCTTTGGTATTGAAATCCCACCCTGGCACTGGAACACTGGTGAAACTGGTGTGTTGATTTTGGCTCTTGCATAAATAACCTCCTTGGAATGTTTTCCAGTTCATGTGCTTTTGTTAATGAGTCTCTACAAAAGGCAGAGGTCTGGTAATAAGTCCTTCCTGGCTCTGAGGTATATTGTGAGAATTATACTACAGTAGGTAAAATGGCAGGGATTTTTTTGGCAATAACTGTGGTTTTTACAATCTCTCTCTATATATATATATTTATTTTTTTTTTTTCAACAAATTGGGGCTAATTTGTTGTTTCTAGTTTTAACTTCCAATGTCTTGTCCCTTCTCTCATTTGTGTAAAAGTATGTGTGTGTCTTAAAGGGAAAAAAAGTACTAAGGAAGAATGCAGGAAAACTTGTCTTGAGTCAGAGGGCTAGAAATTTTCTTGCTCTGCTCCTCCCATACTATTCACCGGTGTCACAGGGGGTGTTGAAGTGAGTTTGCTGAAGATTTTCCTAGCCAATTTAAAGTTAATAATAAATTAATAATAGTTACTAATAGTAAATAGGGAATTTTCTTCCACCTCTAAATGTATTCTACAATTGTAATTAAAGTATTAGTGGGACCAAGAAAAATTCTGACTTTATTTACTTTGAATCAAAACAAAATTTTGGTTCTGACACTCTGGAAAAGATTTTACAACACAATAGGAACTGTGTTTAAATTCCCAGTGTATTTATCAGGGTTGCGTAAACCCAGTGAGAGTTTGCTATGCTGACAGTTGTATTGAGAGCTGAATCAAAGAGATATCACTGCACTTTAACTAGTCACATGCTAAAGAATAATCATTATAGTAGTTGTCATAATGTCTTTTCTTATTATTATTTTTTTGCATTGTGAAAGATGCCAACTGGTAAAGGACAGCAGAACTGATTCATAGCTCTTGAGCAGTTAACAGATGCAGAAATGAAAAGATGCTATTCAGTTAAGGCTGGCTTTAGAGCAGTAACAGTGTGAGGATGTGTAATCAGTAAAATTTTGTCTGTGGTGCTGAATGGCTGTAACTGACAGCTGGGCTTGAGAGGGAGCAAATGGGAGTTTTTGGGAAAGATCTAAACAGGAAGAGAGGGATGAATCTGCACACTTGGGTTTACCTCCAGAAAGCTGCAAAGGTGTCATTAGCAGGAAAAATCAAATGGCAACCACTAGGTTATTGTAACAGAGAAGTGGAATAAGAGTCAGGAGATCAAAAATAGACAGCTGATGCAGGTGTCAAAACAATTATCTGTCTTCAGTAAGGGAGTCATCAGACACATCAGCAATGATGCGATAAAAATTGCAGTTCTGAATGACTGTGAAAGATGGACTGGCAGTGGGTATGAGGATGTCAAAAAAGCAGGAGGCTGAAGTGGTGAATGTTCATGATCAGAATGTAGAGAGGAGTTTTATCAGCCGAGCTGACATCCTCACTATGTATTCCCAAGTCTTTCTGCTTCTCCAGAACAGGAAGCTGTTAGAAAGATGCACTTCAGACTGAGATAGAAGAAGAGAGTCAAAAAATTCTCCACAGGGGTAGAGTTTTGTGTAGAACTGAGAGGGGGCCTAGTGACACCCATCCTCTGAAGCAAGTCCATCTGAATCCAAATAAACAGTTTTGTTCAGACGTAACAACGCTGTAAAATCAGTGATCTCAACATCAGCACTTCATAGTAACAATTGTTTTCTGCCTGACTGATAAGTGGGGTTTGTTTTTGTGGTTTATCTAGCCTGACTGATCTTTGGAAGTGATGTGATGAGGCAAGTGAATAACCCTTACGTTAAAGTTGGTAGAATGAAATAAATCTCAGGAGTATGACTTAGACATGTGCAACTCATTTGAGAACTTTTCCTGATGTCTAGCTTACTACAGAACAGGAGGACTTCTTTAAGCCTCCAGTCTTTGAGGTGGTTACTCATGTGCCTGGAACTAAGCACATGCTTGTCCCTGTTAACTGAAGTCTGTGCTCAAGATGAACTCTGTGCTTAACTGTTAAATGGGCCTGTGTTCTTGATTGTGTACTTGGTGCTTATGCAGTGGTTTGGCAAAGTCTGCTGTAAGCATGTGATCAGACCCTTGGAAAGCATGACTCTGTGTCAGTTAATGACCCTCAGCCAAAACAGTGGTGTTCTGAACTGTATTACTTCACGGTGGTCACAGTGATGGTTTCCTTTCAGCATGCCATTCAATGTGTGCACTTTGCCTCAGTGGTACCGCTTCATGTTTAGGTTTTCAGATGTTGGAGGTGGTGTCTTTTTGTACTGCTGAATGGGTGCCATCTCTTTTCAAAGTGACGAAGATTGTATTTTTTATTTTAAGTGTCAGCTTGTCTTTTTTCTCTGTGATATCTCACCCGATGCTGCTTTTTAGGTGCTGCCTGCATTTCTAAAAAGTTTCACTAAAAATATTTCAGTATCCATCTGTTATCTCCCCCTCCCGCCCTGTTTTTTAAAAAAAGGTCTTCACTACCCCCGAGTGCTACAAAACCTTTGAACAATTGCCTATTGACTGATAAAGCAAAGTTAAAATAACTGAAGTTAAAATAACTTCAGAGTTCTAACCCTCTTTGGCAGTAGAAGAATGTATGTTCTGTCTCCGTTTATTGGCATGCTCTTGTCCAGTATGGAAAAAAAAATATAAATTGAACATCTCTTATATTTTCTTAATTGTTAGCCGCTTGGAAAATTATGGGTCAGGTAAATTGATAACCCTGTAAGTATTATTCAGTCCATGGTTCTACTGTTACCTTTCATTAAAATGCTTTAAATGCATGGCGACTAAGGCCGGCTGGTTCCACTGCTGCATTTTTCCATTGTCAAAAGTACAAAAGTTTGGGTCTCATCAGGGCTGCATGGCTTTACTTTGTTCTGCTAAACTGTTTGGATTTCCATGCTCCAATACTGAATAACGCAAACTTCATTCATGGAAAATTGAACCCTTTGTGTGCAGTTAGGGCATCACTTGCTAGCTCATCAACATTCACTAATTTATCTCTTGCTTTTCACAGCTCCTCATGTTAGATACACCAGTAAGACAGTGTGTGTGTGTGTGTGTGTGTGTGTATTATTATTTTCTATATGGCACTATGTTCTGTGAATGTGTCAAAGCACATAAAGAGCAGAATTGCTCACAATTTGAGCGCTGTATTTTTGGGGGCTTTGATTCATAAGCTTAAATATCTGACAAGGCTGTAGCTCCTATCATACCCACAGGCCTGGGAAAGCTGATACTCTTGTGGAATAGCTGCATCTTAAGAGTTCAGTGATTTAAGGGAAACCGTCCCAGATTTTGTTTTGCCAAGAGAATATTGTGCTGTAACTTTGTGCTGTAAATAGCTTGTGAATCAGAAGCCTTGACTGGGGGCTGATTGCTGCTTTCTGTCATTAAAATGTATTTATGATACAAGGGAAGGTGAGTTGGGTATAAATGCTTCATTAGTTTTTGTTTCATTTTCTAAGTCATAGTTGCAGCCTTTAAAAAATGGCTTTTTCCTATGTAAATAGTGCAGGTTAAATCAACTAGATTTTTACTTTTACTAGTAGAAAAGCTTTTGTGGTATTTGTCTGTAATTTCAAACTTGGGTTTGGACTGAACTGTGGATTTTGTAGACAGAAGTGACAGTTAAGTAGAACACATAAATAATTTCAGCCCAGATTTGAGGACTCCTGACCAAGGTGTAGTGACATGTTGGCTATATTGTGACAGAACCTTCTTATATGTGTTTGACTACAGAAGTCATCTAATGCTTGATCTAAGATCTTTCAGTAGGTTTGCTGTCTGTAGTTAGGTTTTAAGTCTGCTTAACTTGCAAGCTTCAAAAAGCAATGGGATGTTTTGCCTCTAATGCTTGGAGTAAGAGAAGAAACATATTTTCATTTTCCTTCTCATGGTGAGTTTTGGAACTGGCAAACAAAGAGCAGTGCTTTTTGAAGTTGCATGTGATAAGCAAACAAAGGTAGGTTTCCTTCGTGTATAGGAGCAAAGTTACTTGAAGCAGCTTTCAAGTTGCTAAAACTAATAATCTTAGTGTTTATAGGAGTAGTATTGCTATCTGGAACAAAAGGTGGAATGTTGGTTGTTTTTAATCAAATGTAGATGGTTTATTTTTCTGAAAACATACTTCTGATGCAAAATATAGGTATTTTGAGGGTAAAACTGAAAACTCCCATCTTTTACACCAAAAACTAGCTTGGGAAGCAGATGCTTATCTTTGGATTAATTGGTAGAGACAGAGGATATTAGATTAAATTTGCTGGTTCATATGGGAATCATCTTGAAATTAGATGCTTCTAATAAAACAGGGCATCAAAGATATTACTAATAAAGTCTACTTCTTGTGAACTCTTCATTACTCTGTATGGACTTTATGAATGTTGGGAGTTGATTGATGTATTTAGCATTTTGCCCTAAAGCCCCATAGCACTTGCTTGTATCTGAAGTTATGATGAGAAACTAGAATTAGTGTGTAAACCATAAAGCTAGAAGAAGTTGCAAGTTAAAGCTAGTATTGTTTGTGAGGATTGACTACAAAGTGGCACCTGTGTGGTTACTGATCTCTTCCTGGTGTGGAAGGCTCTAAAAGGTAGGTAGGACCTGCCCTATTTGTAAAGATATACATTAGTCACAGATGTTCAAGAAACTTCACCAGTAGACTTGCTTCAGGTCAGACTTATTTTAAGCTAACACTTGTTTGCAGTCTGTACCTCTGGGTGAAGTGTCTGGCAGGCATTGTCTCTTGAATGCGCTATGACATATTACGTGACCCATACTGCATGCCTTTGTTTATACTGTTGTGCTGACACAAAACCAGACATTTCTTTCTTTTTTTTTTCCCCTTGTCTTCTCTAATATAGATCGGGGGGTGCTGCAGTCTTAATGTCTTTTCTGTGCGTGACAACAGATTATCTCGAATTCCCTCTGAAATTTCACAAGCCACTGAACTTCATGTCCTGGATGTTGCAGGAAATAGGTAAGAGATTTTTGTATTGTCATGCTCCTTTGCTGGATTTACTTAATTCTTTCTAGCCACAAAATAGATTACATCTAAGAATACTGCAATAAAAAACCAGTTATGACTTCTGTGTTAGTGTTACTGTTGCAAATGTCAAAGTAGTCTTCCCTCTTGGCCCAAAGTAGTATAGTGTGTTGTCATGAGGGCATTTTCTGGATTGCTTTGACCCTGAAGAAAAAGATAGGATTAAAACAACCTTTGGATTTGTGTGTTTTTGAATTAAAACTGAGAATCTAGACCATTTGGTAGAGTTTCAGCTGAAACTACCAGCCTTAGTGTTAAGCAACACTAACACCAAGTGTCTTGTCTTAGAGCTACAGTGCAAGTAACAAATAATGCCACTTTGACCTTGTGGCTTCTCGTAAATCTTAGTTGATATGCTTCACACATCAAAATGCAAAAAAGGAGTGGATTGAAGCATAAACCAGCAAATTAGTTCATTGCTCAGTAGGAAGTTAACTGGAGGGGGGGTGGGGAAGCAAATGGCATCTCCTCTGTGCAATGTAGTTGTCTCATAGGTACTTACATATTTCTGTTCTGGCAATTGTTTATATATAAGGCTTCAGAGAAGAAGCAGCTGTCTGCCTTCCAGGGTATTTTACTGCAGTAGTAAAACATCAGCATTGTTTTATCTGTTATTCACAGCTACAGAGAATTATGGTATAAAATTAAGTTGCAGATTCTTTTTGAAAGAAGGGAGAAGTTGCAGTTTGACTACTACAGTGTCTTCTAGTAGTCATTGATCTCAATCCTGTTTATTCCAACTCAGGGTTATATACTTAAAAGTCCACTTTGTGACCATCTATTACATCTCCTAGAGATTTCTCTGACTCTTTTACTTTTCTTTTTTTTGAACTAGGCTAACGTATCTTCCCATCTCACTGACTACCTTAAAGCTGAAGGCTTTGTGGTTGTCTGATAACCAGTCCCAACCTTTACTGACGTTTCAGACTGACACAGACCCTGAAACAGGAGAAAAGATTTTAACATGTGTATTACTTCCTCAAATGCCTTCTGAGCCTGGTTGCCAAGGTGAGTGCCTGGAGTCAGTTTTTCATCACATATAGAAGTACAGCTTCTTTGTTTACTGAGTTGTATGTTCCATAAAGGTTTGTAAAACACACATAAGCTCAAATGAGCAAAGTAACAAAGTTGTGATTCAATTTTCACTTTCAAAGTTCTTTTTAAATGATCATACTAGTTTTCAGAAGGCTTGAAAAACATGGCTGTGAGTATTATTGAAAATACAGTGACACCAGCTACAATAAATAAAATACAGACCTGGAAGAAGAACACTTAATCATATTACTCTGAGGCTTCCAGTGGGCCAAGTAGTGTCGTCCATGTTTATGTACATTGATTATACATCTTAAATACATAGATATGTAGTGAAAATTGGTGGCTTTCCAACTACAGTCTCTTTACTACAAAAATAATTGCACAGCTAGTAATAATAATAGTTTCATAAGATGATTTGGGTTGGAAGGGACTTTAAAGGTCATTTAGTTCTAACCCCCCTGCCATAGATAGGGACACCTCCATTAGACCAGGTTGCTCAAAGCTGCATCTAGCCTGGCCTTGAACACAGTAAGTAATAGACATTTTACTTTTTAGAAAGCTAATTTTCTTTCAAGCAAAGATTTTTTACAGTAACTTTGTTATAGTATTCAACAAGTGTAGAATTGCAGTATAAGTTGCTTTTACCTTTTGTGCTAAAACTTGCCTTTGTCCAATGGAACCATAGACTCTTTTTCACTATTGCCTGGTTGCTGTTTCAGTAACTTGTGGATGTTTTTTGTCCTTAAGCTTTTATAGCTGTGTGTGAACATTCAAGGGGATTCATCTGTGCTAATATTTAAAATTTGGCTGTAACCACTGGAGAGTAATTTATCCCATCTGAGAACAGACTTAAAAGAAATCATGTGGATTCTTCTGCACTGAGTACAAAGGGAGCCTGAGGAGAAAAGCTCAGCTGTAGATATCTGTATTATAGGTACCCAGACTTACCTGGATTAATTCTACTCTTTCAGTACTATGCGTCTGGAGCAAATAGAAACCATTAAAGCAGTAGAATTGTAGAAATGGCTGGTTTGTGTCCACTTCTGGATTTTAAGAATACAAATTGCATTAAAAAACAAATTAACCCCTTTAGATTTAGAGATTAATCTAGCTCAAGAAGAGTAATTGAGGTAGACTGACTTTCTCTAAAGGCCTCACTACTAGAAATTAGATTTCCTGCTCTCCAGGTGAATCTCATGGCTTCAAGGGTAGAAGGCTTGGAATTAAGACTGTAGCATGTGTATGTCTTGCAATTCTAAAAGGATGAGATCAGTAAAAGCAATGATGCACTTGAAGAGCTAGCTAATGTCACATGGCAGCCATGATTCAGAAAAAGGCATATATAATGCCCGGTATATTAAATTATATAATCAGTACTCTAAAACTACCACAAACCTGAAACAGTCCAAGTACAGAAATTTCTCATTTATACAAAAGCTATTTATTGTGTGTATTTGATAACAGAAAATCAATGCAAGTTCTGTTTTATATGGAAAAAAAAAAGTAGAAATAGACAGCTGTAAATCTCAGATGAGTGATTGGTTGGATATTGCAGTTATTAAAAATATAGCATGTTGATGTTTCAGACTTGCTGTGAATATTTAGTTACGTTTTGCTGTTCTGACAGATAACCTACCACGATGTGGTGCACTGGAGAGTTTGGTAAATGAAATGTCAGACGAAACATGGAATGAGCGGGCAGTGAATAGAGTCAGTGCAATTCGCTTTTTAGAAGATGAAAAAGATGAAGAGGATAATGAAATGGTATGTTTTCCACATCTTTGGATATCTGCAGACATTGTGACTTTAATGCAAAGTTGTAAAAGTATCTGAGCTCTCATGCTATAAATATTTCAGCTGTGACTGCATGCTTTTGTGGATGTTTGTAGCAGATGTTGACTACCAAAACTTTTCATATTGACTTAAAATGCTTTTTTTTCTTGTTCTTTTTTATTTTCTTTTTCCTTTCCGCTTTGAATATAACTTTTATGTTCTGATGCAGGACAGTCTTTGTTTTGCTTTGTTTTCCTGTGTCTGATCAGGATGTTTTCTTTCCAGAAACAAGATAGGATCTTTCTTTGCATCTGTGAAGCTTTACTGCCTGAAAGTATATAGGGTTTAATTTAGGATTCCAGCACTGTGGCATGTGTCTCCATTAATTTTTCCATTGTTTGTCTCTATAATTTCTATTTACAATCTCACACTTTCTCTATTTTTTCTTCTTTTTTTTTCCTCCTTCACCGTTTGCATTGAAACAACCATAGTGTCCATAAACAACAAGAACACTGCTCATTAGTATCCCGCTTAAACAAAGGATGTGGGAACATCTGTCACTGTACTTACAAGACCTCTGTGTTATATTGGGCTCTGCATGTCCTGAAGATCAAAATGCAACATGATCTTTAGCTTTACTTTCATTAACAATTAAAACTCTTTATAAAGGTTAAGACTGCTTCAGTCAGATAGATTTTCAGTGAGCTTCTCTAATGCTCTAAAAACTTGCTTGTGGTCCTTGCTAGAGCTCAGCTTGAGATACTTCATGGCGCTATCTGGGTTGTAGTAGACTAGAAACATGGTCTTACATTAAAAAGTGACTATAAAAATTCTTAGTTTGTAGGGAAACAAGCATTTTAGTTTTCAAGTAAGGTGGTTGCAGAAACTAAATGTTTGTGGCAAGCATGGTTCGTAGACTGAACTGTTAAGGGAGTTCAGAATGAGGCTTCTTAACAATTATAACAATCTGAGAATGAGAATGACCATAGAGTAACAAGGGCTCAGGTATTAATAGTAGCTGCTTTAAGTCATGGTATTACAGACTGACTTGAGGCAAGAACCTTTTTAGGGGAAAAAGAAGTCTATGATCCTACTGGGGAGGAGGAAGGGCCAATTTCCAAAGTATTCTTGACCAATACATTCATGGGTCACCAGTTCTGCTGTAATATGCACAGTTTAGATTAATTAACTGAAAAGTTAATTGCATGTATATATGTATTATACATACTTGTGCAATTATTCTTGGTGTTCTGTTGGTCTCCAATCTGGATGCTAACTGGGGTTTTTGTAAATTTTGTTTTCCTTGTAAAGGCTTCAGCACAATGATGTTAGATGTTCTTGTGTCTAAAATAGGAGAGAAATACCCCCTGTTCTTCCTTTCAGGATATTTGTTCTCAATTGACAAGAGAACCAAACTTTGTGGTGGGGCTGGAAGGCATACAGAGCTTCACACAAACATGTATTTGACACTGTAAAGGGATCATGTGGGATTCTTTGAAAACCAGCTGAATGGTTTTTGATTGAAATGTGATCTTACATCACTTGGACGGGTTTTGGGGGAAAGGATAAATAAAAATCCCAACTATATTTATGAAAGAATCTTCATAACTTGTAGTTCACTTGAGTGGCTTTCAGATTAGTAGATCAAGAGACGAAAAAAATTGTTCTAGACAGTTCTTAAACCCTCTTTCGCTGTCTTTGTAAACAAGCAGCTACAAAAGTAATGCTCAGCAGAAAGCATGGTAGTTCGAAAAAGAAAAGGGGGGAAAAGAGAAAAAAATCAATACCTAGTATTTGCTACATGAATGCTAAAGCCTTGAAAGTGTATGTTGTTTTTCAAAGAGACGAAGGCAAAACCACTTATTGCGCTGTTTATTTTTAGAGGACACTTCTAAGGCGAGCCACTCCACACCCTGGAGAATTAAAGAACATGAAAAAGACAGTGGAGAATTTACGGAATGATATGAATGCTGCTAAAGGACTGGATTCAAACAAAAACGAGGTCAATAATGCCATTGACAGAGTGACCACTTCTGTGTAGAGTTTCATCTCCAGGTTTTACCTCCTGTGTCTTCCCCTGCTGTTGAAATGTTCCGGTCGCCTTCTGGGACCTCACTGAGCCCCTTTTTGTTTTTAACCAGAACCTGATTCATCGTCTCCATGTATGTGAAAAGTGCTGCCCCCTGGAAGAAAGTGCCTTATTTCATCCAGGCAGTGAACCAGTAATTTCCAGATCAATATTGTAATTTTAATAGTGCTAGGCTTTTAAAGTGTGATACACTACTGTATGCAGAATACAATATTTTTGTCTTAAACACAGGAGAAATTGTGCTTTTCTTTTCCAGAATGCTGGGATATCTTTTTTCCAGTGGCTGGATGTGCTGGTGAGAAATATAGTTTTGTGGAAAATTTTTACACTTTTTTATTTTTTTGGCAGCTCAGATGGTGTAAATTTTAAATTTTTGTATAGGAGTTTCATAACAAGATGATGTATTTCATTTTTAAGAGAAAATTTATCTTAAGCGGTACATATTTTAGTATTTGTGGAAGAGAACAAGTTTCATGGACAACTGTATTCATTCATGTGGACCACCCATTGTGCCTTATTGCATCTGGTATGTCGTATTAGTCTCAAATATAGCAATTCTCAAGGAAAGTGAGTAGATTTAAAATTGGTCTTCTGTTTTAGATATGTTTTTTAGACCATAATTCTTTGGGATTTTTGCAGCAGAGGATTTATGTTTATATCATGGGATTTTAGGTTGTGAAGCACAAATGTTAGTTTTGTTGTAAACAGGATTGAGATTAAAATGACCAAACTGCTATTGTTTATTACATAATGCACTCACACTTTAACTTAGTTGTAATAAAACATCATGTTTTGGATGCTGTGTTGCATTGCAGTCACTACAAATTCATGCTTACATTGTTCTTTTTTTTCAAATGTGCCATCTGTAAAATAAGTTGAAAAACAGCACAATAGACTTTCAGAAGCACAGTATGAAACTAGTTTTATGTATTACATAAGAAAGCATGATTCTTTAAAGTGCTTTGGTGGTTTTATATAGATATATAAAACCATAATAAAAAAAAATCTTCAAAAGCTTCAATAGATTTATTGTATCATTGAACAGCAATTAAAGAATGTATGAATTAATACTGGAATTTACGATCATTGTTACTGTGTTGCACTTCCAGTGGTCCAATGCTGATTTCAAGGTCTTATTAAAACTGTGGGTTCTGGTTTGTTTATAAAAGTGTTTACTAAGTTGAATTCGGTAAATAACAATTTTGCAAAGGGCTGATAAAAATTGATTTTGGTGTCTCTGTGTTCTGTATGTGCCATGAGCTAACAAAGATCACTAACTTGTTCAGACTTGAGCAGCCTGAGGTCAGAGCAAAGATTTGACATATTTGGTGTGAACTAATGCAATGAACCCAAATTTCAGTCTGACACTTCATGTATGGCAAAACACATCTCTTGTTCTGCTGAACATTTCTTCCAGTAAGCATTGGTTATATGAGGGTTTCTGGGAGACGATAGGAAATGAGATCAGGGAAGTCATAGTAACTTCTGTGTTTAAAATAATAACTGAAATATTTGATAATTTTTGTATAAATTTTGATCTGAAGCTTTTACAAAAGGCACTGTTTTCTTTATGATATTGAGCAAGTAGGTGTTGCAAGCCACTTGCTAATTCTCAAATCTAACCTGGCAAAATACCTTAATTATTATCATTCTTCCCATCCCAAAGATTCAAGGCATTGTCTTTTTGCAGGAGGTGCTGCAGTTTGATAGGTTAGTTGAAAGGTAGTGTAGTTTCATTCCTCCCAAGGCAGAGTTCTCCCAGTTGTTCTTGGTAAGCTAATGTTACAATAAAAACAGAAAGAAAATGATGTTTTGGTATAGCTGACTCCAACCTTGGGTCGATTTTCTTTTTAAAGTACTTACTGGAATTGACAAAGCAAAAGTTTAAAATTGTAGGAAACTTTGTACCCAGAGTCCAAGTAAACATTGGCAAACCCATTTGAGATGAAAATGAGTTCCTAAAAAAGACAGACCAAAGCCAAAGGCAGCAAGAGATTGCTCTGTGATGCCAAGTTTTTATTTGGAGGATGCGGTTTGTTTTGTTTTTAGCATCTGCTGCAGATATAAACGGGAGAGCTCCATCGGCACAATGAAATGAATGTGTAAAGCTTGGATTTGGGCCTTGCCTAATATGCCACCAAATGAAAATAATTAACTGTCCATGTGCACCTAATCTTTCCTGGTAAAGTCAAAACAAGAAGTAAATCTTGGTACAGCTCTGTGGTAGGTGCTTTGTCAGTAGGCAGTTGTTTCTTCTATATTCCATCAGGCTTGTGGAGGCTGCACTGCTGCCCAAAAAGCCCCAAACCTAGCCAGAAGACAGGCGCTACTTGCTGTATTGGCTTTGACATGAAGTAACTAGACAGCAGTCTGTCTGTCTGCTTTCTGTTTTCTTTTTTTTCCTTTATACATGTTTTCCCTCCCCCCGCCCCCTTTTTTTTTTCTTTTTCTCCTTTTTTTCCTTATAAATATTAGAAGGAATGCTTGTTTTTGTTTCTCTGGCTGCCGAGAAATGAGTAATCAAGACTTATTGCCTTCATTTGGAACAGTTTCACGTTCCTCTTACCTAGGATGGCTAGTATTGTCTCCCTGTGGTTATCAGCCAAAGCCAGGTGGTATGAATTGCTTATTGAAGGTGCTTGCCTCATTTGTAAAACAAAATAAATTGAGCTCAGACTAAACACCAACAGTTGCTTGATGGGGGCTTAGAGAAGCTGAAGTTCCTCATAGAATCACCTAGGTTGGAAAAGACCTTTAAGATCGTCAAGTCCAGCTATTATCCCAGGACTGCCAGGACCACCACTAAACCATGTCACTGAGGGCCTCATCTACATGGTTTTTGAACGCTTCCAAGGATGGCAATTCCACCACTTTCCTGGGTAGCCTGTTCCTGGTGCAGCTTTCACAGCCTTATAGGCCTCAGCATTGATAAATTCTTCTGCATATTTGAATATACTACATCATCAGAACATCCTTGCTGCTATCCTGAAAGGAGTATTGGTGGCCCTTGCTTTTCACTGCTGTCTGTCTTCACTTACTGAATCTGTGTAATGAAAGTCTGGATTGTCATTATCAGGTTTTTTTCAGCGAGTCTCTGGGTGATCTGAAAAAGTAGGTGTATTTTCCAGTTTTCCACAGGAGCACTGTATAGCGCTGTATCTTGTTAATCTCTTCTGTTTATGCTTTTTGGGTGAGGTGATTTGAGATTCTGTTCTGCTGCAGGTAGCTCAGCAGTATATACGATCTAGTGTAGGGTGTTTTGAGTCTGGTAATAAGTGCATTTTTCCAGGCTGGTAAAAGCTTTAGGTATGACAACAGCTGCTGGTAGTTTGGAATAATAGCACTTGAACTGTCGTTTGTTTTCAGGGCTGAAAATAACAAGTGGCTACCCTTTCTCTCCCCCCTTTCCTCAATGTTTGATTCACAGCAGCTTTATCATGAAGGAGTGACTTTTATGTCGTTCCACACAGTAGCTTGGACCCCATCAGTCCCTCTGATCTCTTGAATGCTCCATATGTGTGCCATTTTATAAAGTGGTTTGGGTACACTTGTTCTCAAAACAGTGTCAGTAGAGTTCCAGCCAGTTTTAACTGTAGTCTATATCCAGAAAAAAGCTGATGATGTTTGTTATGCTGAAGCAGTGTTTGTCCTTGAAAGCTCATATGAGGTCTCCCTTGCCAGGCTCTGGCTTATTTCTCTTGCTGATGCTTTGAGAAGACTGAGTAGTAAATATAATTTGCATGCATAACTTCTTTTTTATCTCTCTATAAGCATCTATTTTTTCAATTGCTCTTGAAGTCTTTTGGGAGGTGAGTTTAATGCAAGGGAAGAAACACTACAAAATTTGCGTGCTGCTTTATTAAACAGGTAACCAGGGAAAACCAATTAAATGCACTCCACCATAGTTGTAGAGTGGATTTAATATTAACCTGTCAGTTACTGCATGTGAGTTCTCTTTATTGAAAGTCACGATTCCATAGTCTTACAAAAACAGAAAGAACTCAACCAAACAACATTTTCTTGCTACCATTGTTAGTGTAGTTAGTGTAGCCACAGATTTTTCCATCCCCTCTGTATCACTGCAGGCTTTCCCCACAGCTTCCATATAATTTATGTGTTGAGATTATTTTTCTGGCTTACATTCCATATTTTTGATAATCAGTGTGTTGTGGGAAAGCGCATACTGGAAACTTGCATACTGCTCTCCTTTCCAGCAAATGACTTGTTTGTGTCCAGGACAAGCTGATTGGCCTGCTTCTTGGCTAATACTGGTGGCTTTACTAGTGCTGCGTAAACTGGTTTTAGCTGCTTAGCTACTTAACAGGCTTCACTACTTGCTGCTTTTGAATGAATGAATTCAGCTTTTAAGAGGAGAGTAGTGACACCAAGAATTTAATTTTTTTAAAGTGTATTCTTTAGTATATCAGTTAGTCCTGTTCTAGTTCACTGTAAATGTCTACCTCTCACTGAGACTCCAGCACACTAGTTGTCAGAAGTGTCTAGACCTTTTGTTAATGGAGAATTCACTACTGTTCTTCACCTTGACTCCCAAAAATAACATTACGTTAGGTTTTCAATTGACTTAATAAGAGTGCTTCCCATCTTCAGTTTCCATCAAACACACAAATCTGTTTCTGTGCTTAGGTTGCTGTCAGAGAAGATGATAAAAGCTGACTGGTCTTGACTGTCAATAAATGTTCTGGGTGTTCCCTTCCTCCTGAACGAATTGTGCCTTCCTCTTTCATTCTGAAGTCAGGAATATAATCAGGATTCAACCATCTTAATGAAAAATGTGTGATTTCTCAAAGTGGAAAAGCAGGTACCTGGTTTCAGGAGAGCTCTGTGGGCTGCTTGGCAGGAACCATCTTGCCTCCTCTTCTGGTGAATGTTGAAGACACCGTGTGTTTTATTGTCTCTTCTGTGGTTCTTGTGGCAATAGGGTGGCCAGTCGTAGCTTCTGCCAAAGCAGAGGGATTACATGCATGTGGCTGGACAGTGCGTTGTACTAACTTCAGGAACAAGGGTTTGTGGCTGTCTAGTTTTGAATTTCTAGCTTCTTCAGGGTGGGCCTCTTAACACTGATGTTGTTAGTCTATGACGTATTAAGAAGTATCTTACCTGTATAGAGAAGTCATCTCCCAGAAAGTACAGCATCAGTATTGTCTGTGGCGAAACTGTGGCTCCTCAGTGATATTTCAAATCTCCCTTGGTGTTAATACCAGGAAGCGAACACCTGATGTCCAGTAACCTTTGACGTTTTTTGACTGTGCTCAGCAGCTTCTGGAGAACGTTGTCTTGACTGAAATCTCTGGATGTGCATCTGGAGGCATAGTAACAGCCATACCCCAAATGTTAGCAATGGTCACTGAATGGGCCATACACAAAAAGCAATGCTCACTGCAGTAAACAGATACAAACTGTGGTAGCTTTCCCCAAGATCCCCAGGTGCACACACAGCTTGCAAATACCACCAAAGCATCAGCAGCTTGAATTTCAGTTTGTAAGTATCCGCAGAATAATGCGGAGACAGGACTTGACTTGGAAGAGTTGGGTTTGTATTGAACTGAAACTCTTCTTTTGGTCCTAAAGCAAACTTGAGCAAATTATGGGACTGTGCCACTGATAAAAGCAGGTTGATTCTCTGACCTCTCCCAATAACTTGCCAGTTTTACCTAAATAAATGGGCTGCATTAAACCATTTTGAAGTAACTGATAGGAGATACAACTGTCCTGTGTTTATGGAAAACAGAGCATTACATGATTATAAACGTGACTTGAACTTCTTTATAGTTTGTTGATGACATCATGGACTTCCAATAAGCAACTTAAAACCAAAACAAAATCTAAAATAATCAACAAAAAGAGTGACTTTGAATATTGCTGATAATTTCTTTCCATTCAAAAGTGGAGAAAACTGCAAGTCTGAAGAGCATTTGTACAATGGATGGTTTTAGGATAACCTACAGCATGTTTTTTTAAATGTTATCTTTAGGAAATTAAAAAATCTTATCTGGCTAGTTAATACTTGAACATCTAAACTTAAAATTGTCATGTATTTACTGCTAGCAAAGTTTCCCTGTGGAAGGCTTGTTTCAACAGTCTGCAGGCAATTTTTGTGTTGCTTCTCTACAACAAAAGCATATTCAAGGCTGCCTTTGTTGCAGCAGCATTTTGTTTAGCTTTCATTCTCATTTCATGTGAATCACACAAAGCTCTTTTAGGGACAGCCTTTTGTACTTTAAAAAGGGAATGAGTCTGAAATAGTTTTCAATTAGTAGAATTGTCTTATGTGTATTTTTACTTAAAAAGAAAAGAGTGTTTATGTTCCAGGAAATACATCTTTAAAGATGTATTCTTAACCATATTTACTAATTAAGCTATTTAAGCTTTTAATATTTTTTTTTAACAAAAACAGATGAGAATGTAAATCTGGGGTTTTAAGTTTAATTACTAGTAGCAGGTGTATTACCATCGAAATATTCTAGGTAACTGAAAGCTCTGGCTTCTACTTGCTGATGGTGACTAGGTTGTTGCTGTAAGCACAGTGTTTCATTGTCATGGTATGGTTTCAGTATGGTACTTCAGAAATGTGGGTGGCTTTCACGTCTTGGCTTTTATTGTTATGGTGTTTTGGATTCTTTTTCATCTGGTAGAATGATTTAGGGTGATATACAGCATTTGTACATCTTTGTTGCCTGAGGGAAATTCATTCTCTACAGGATTTATTAGTGAGATCTTGTTGGAATAAGACACCTTGTACTTTATGAGAAGAATTTGTCTTTTTAACATACAAGGACATGATGCAGAGGAGTATTTATATTCTGAAGAGATTGCCTTTGAAAACATGACAAACATATTGAAAGGAGGCAAAAAGGGAGCCCACCTGACTTGCTGCTGAAATATTGAAGGAAAATGATCCGTCTCCTACCAATTGGTATCATTATTAACGAAGGGGGATGAAAAATGTATTTCCATGGAACATAATGACTGCTAAGCACAATAAATAGTTTTTCCCTCCACGCACTTCTGCACTTACAAAACAGCAGTGTTACTCAGTCCAAATACCCATGAAACTTGAAGTTCTAAATAATGAATTTGCCTTCTTCCTTTCTTTTATTCTAAATATTTTAAGATTGTAAATCTTTGTGCTTCACTCTCTGTTTGCTACTGATGACTTAGAACATTGACCTTTTTGATCTTTTTGGGTCTCAGCTTCCCCATGTATAAAACACGAGGAGAAACTTCCTACTTACCTGGGTAATAAGAAGGTCAGTTACCTGTAGAATTCTGTAAGGAGAACTGATTTTTCTCTTTTAATATTAGGATATTTGCCAGTAGCCTATTTTGTCTCAAAGCATGGTCCTATAGTATTTAATGTAATGAGAATGAGCTAATAAATTATTTGAGTTTTGTTAGTTTTATTTTTGGAGTGCAAGTCTACTATCTGTTAGCTCAACTGTAGCTATTTCCACCTGGAGTGGTGATGGCAGCTTACGGACCATCTAATACAATTTTCATTAAAACATCAGAGTAAGGAGTTATTTTTGGAATGGAAAACAAAACCATTTAAAAAAATCAGATTGAGTGATTGCTTTGCATTAAAGCACAGCAGAGATGTACCTTCCATCTCTTCCTTACAGCAAACCCTGCATGTGACTGGCCTCACTAAGAACTTGCAGCATTGTGTAGCATTTCTTGGCTTTGTCCAAAAGGGTGAGAAGAGCCAGGTATGGTAACACCCCGGCAGTCAGTAGGTCTAGCAACAGCATCCCTGGCATTCTCTGTTCCTCACCTTATGTTGTTGCTGAACTGCCCCCCGTCCACGCTGCCCTCACCCTTTTCTTTCATCAAACAGGATCAAGTTGTAAGAAATTATTGACGATTAAGATCTGTTTTTGAAGTAATTAGTCTTTGCTCACAGCAGCAGTGTTCATTGGCTTTTTTCCTGCATTTTACTACTTGAAAGTATAATCCATGGGGTGTTTTACTTACAACAAGTATGTGCAAATATGAAGGCACTTCTGGTTGTTCCACTCAATCTTTTGCCATTTATCTAATCAAACTGCTTTCCATAAAGATAATGCCATCCATGGTACTGTGTAGACCCAGTGAAAATGTGAACAGCTCTTACCCAGAATTATCATTTGTTCCTATTTTAAAGTGCTGTACATCAAGAATACTGAAGACTAAAATCTTTAAGGTTAAAGAAGGGAGGTGTGAAGCAAATACTGAATTTCCCTTATAGCTCTATGTCAGCATGAGGAAACGCATCCTCTGCAGGTGAAGGCAGTAGCAGGAGTGCCCTTCAGCCCTGTATGACCAGCTCAGCTAGGTGGGGTGTAGGGAAGTAAAATCTACTGATGAACATCAGCTTGCTCCTTGTGTATACAGAAGGCTACCACAGCAATTGAATGCATGCTTAAGATGGTGAAATGATTGTCAGCATAAGCTTAATTTGAAATCTGTATCTGTTACCTTGAGAGAATAGCCTTTTACTGGTCTTGCAGAATTTGGTAGGCTGTTTCAGAAGCTGTTGTTTAGGATTAGGGATCGGGGTCAAATAAGGGTAAGACATTCCATCAGAAGAAGTTGAATGCTCCGTTGTACCTGTGGAGTACAGTGTTTATTTTTAGAGTGAAATTGCTTTATGACTTCCTAATGAGCTTACAAGTTGACAAGGATTTAAACTGTCTCTGGAAATACACTGAACACTAGGAGATGTCACATTAGCTATTCTGAAATAAAACAGACCAAAACAATAGCAAACAATTTCAACCAGTATGCTATTTACCTATCTGATTAGAATTGCCATCCACCTAGTTAATATTCACAGAAAACAAAGCTTCTATTTAAGGATTCCTTATATTCAAGGCAAGCATAAAGAAAGACCAGGAGATATCCTGCCTTGCATTCTGATTTATCGGGAGCAGTGGGAGCTACTACCATGATAATTGATGTTCAGCTGATGAACTAAGTTGACAGTCAGCTTGAGTGCCCCAAGCAATGTAGTTTAGAGTAACCAAAAATACCAGCTATTTATCAGCAAACAGTGGTATCCTCCAAGTGTCAGTGCAGTTCAAAATGTGATTTAACAGCAAATTTCCTGTAGAGGCCAATCATGCCTTCTATGTACAATGCAAATAATCCTTTGTTGGGGCTATAATCTTTTCAAGACTAACAGAAAGATCTGTAATCTTTTCCAGTGAGACTCAGATATTGTCCTTGGCCATGTCCTAGTCTTTTCAGCCATCCTAAAACCAAAAGCAAGTGAAAAATCCCAAGGGGAGCTCCTTCAGCACTGAAGGTGAATCAGTATGTCCAGCATTGACAGCCTTGTCATATCTCCTTTACACAGAATCACAGTGGTTGGGTTTCGGATGGTGCTCTGGAGATCATCTAATCTAACCCCCCTGCTAAAGCAGGGTCATGCACAGGATCATGTCCAGGCAGATTTTGAGTATCTAAAGAGAAGGAGACTCCACAACCTCTCTAGGCAGCCTGTTCCAACCCTCGAAGTAAAGAAGTTCCTCTTCATATTCAGGTGGAACTTCCTGTGTTCCAGTTTGTGCATGTTGCCTCTCATCCTGTCACTGGGCACCGCTGAAAAGAATCTGGCCCAGTCCTCTTGACACCTGCCCTTAAGATATTTGTGTTCATTGATGAGATCCCCTCTCAGTCACCTCTTCCCCAGGCTAAACAGACACAGCTCTCCCACCCTTTCCTCATAAGAGACATGCTCTCCACCCCCTAATCATGTTCGTAGCCCTTCGCTGGACCCTCTTCAGTAGCTCTTTGTCTTTCTGGAACCAAGAAGCCAAGAACTGGATACAGTGCTCCAGATGCAGCCTCACGGGCAGAATAGAGGGGAAGGAACACCTCCCTCAACCTGCTGGGCATACTCTTCCTCAGGCACCCCAGGATGTCACTGGCTGCCTTGGCCGCAAGGACAATTGCTGGCTCATGGTTTACTTGTTCTCCACTAGGACCCGCAGGTCCTTCTCTGAGGATCTTCTTTTCAGCAGATCAACCCCTAACCTGTACTGGTACATGGGGTTATTCCTCCCCAGAGGCAGGATCCTGCACTTGACTTTGTTGGACTTCATGAGATTACTCTCTTCCCAACTCTCTAGCTTGTCCTGGTATTGCTGAATGGCAGCACAGGCTGCTTCTGGTATATTAGCTGCCACTCGCAGTTTTGTATCATCAGCAAGCTTGCTGAGGGTACACTCTGTCCCTTCATCCAGGTCATTGATGACTAGGTTGAACAAGAGTGGACCTAATACTGACCCCTGGGGAACACCATTAACTATAGGCCTCCAACTATACACTGTGCCTTTCCGACTGCAACCCTCTGAGCTCTGCCATTCAGCCAGTTCTCAATCCACCTCACTGTCCACTCACCTAACCTGAGCTTACCTATGAGGATGTTATGTAAGACCATGTCAAAGCCTTGCTGAAGTCAAGCTAAACAACATCCACTGCTCTCCCCTCATCTACCCAGCTAGTCATTCCATCATAGAAGGCTATCAGATTGGTTAGGAATGATTTCCCCATGGTGAATCCATGCTCCTCATAACTTTCTTTCCCTTCACATGCTTAGAGATTACATCCAGGATGTGTTGTTCCATCACCTTTCCAGGGGTGGAGGTGAAGCTGACTGGCTGGCAGTTTCCTGAGTCCTCCTTCTTGCCCTTTATGAGGACTGCAGTGACACTCTTCAGTCTTTAGGCACATCTTCTGATCTCCGTGACCTTTCAAAGATCACGGAAGGTGGCTTAGCATCTGCCGGCTCCCTCAGCACTAGTAGGTGCATCCCACCAGGGCCCATGGATCTGTGGAGGTCAGGTTTGCCTAAATGATCTCCAATCCTCCTTGACCAAGAGCATGTCTTCCTTTCTGCAGACTTTCTCTCTTGCCTTCTGGTTCTGGGATGCTTGAAGGCTGGCTTTAGCAGTAGAGACTGAAGCAAAGAAGGCATAGTAACTCCATGTGCTGTGTATCCTCCATCACCAGGTCACCCACATCATCATCAGCGAGCCCACATTTTCCCTTATCATCCTTTACTACTGATGTATTTCAAGAAGCCCTTCTTGTCCTTGACATCCTTTGCCAAATTTAATTTCAAATGGACCTTAGCCTCGACAGCGTTCCTATATTTTCTTTCTCAACCTTAGATCTAATAGAGATGGTGACATCAAGGTGCTGATAACAGCAAGAAATCTCTGTGTGTGTGAACATAACCATTCTGCATTAAAGGGGAAAATGGGAGTTAAACGTGTTAAATTTGAATTAAATATCTGTTTAAACAATGTGGAAGTCACTGTGTGCTGCTGATTGCCCCACCATAAGCTTGTTGATATTTTATTTTCATTAGTTTGTGTTCTCCATCATTCTGCCATGTTGGAGCATGTGCATTGATGTACCTATTTATATGGCATTAGGTTTCTTTCTGCCATTGGATTTGTATCACCATGAGAAAATTTAAAGGCAAGATTAAAATAAAGCTTAAAAGAAATGTAAAAGCTACTTTAAAAAAATTATTTCTGAAGTTCAGTGAAATTGAGGTACATGGGCAACCTTGACACAACTTGTCATGTATGAACTCTCTGTATGAAGAAGAGTGGTGGAGTTTTTTGGATGTCAATAAGTAATGGACATTCTGGGAAAACTTTGAAAAACAGCAAACCTGAAAAGATCAATTCAGTATTGCACTTTCTATTGGGACTATTAAAAAAATAGTACAATTTATTTAATGAGTAATGAAAACAGGGGGGTGACTTGATAGGATTTTTTTGACTCAGGTTGTGAGATGAGATGATTGCAAAAGGTCTAAGTACTCTTGTTTGTTTTCTCAATAGTACAAAGTATGACATTATTGAAGACTGTTGTTGGTCATTAATTCTTCTTTATGGTGCTGAAGGTGGGCTTGGTTACACACTGCTGCAAGTCCCTGAAGGTTTCCACTGATTTAGCAGCCTTCACTTGCTGTTTGTATCACCAGTAATGCCAATTAATTGGCAAAGTGTCTCTCCAGGACTGCAGGTACCTCTCCAGGCAAAAAGGGGAAAACCAGTATTTACAAGACACTGAAATACCTTGCAGAACTTGGCAGGCAATTTCTGCGCATACATACTTCAACCACTTTGTTAATATCTATTTATTGTCCTTTCTTTTTTTGTTTGTTCTTTTTTGTTATCTTCCTCTCAGGACTCTATTAAGTGGCTTCCCAAGTCTCCTAAACTGTATGGTGGGCACAACTGGAACTCCCAGGGCTCTCGCTGGTCCTCGTTGAAAGGAAAGGAAAGTTTTCACGGTGGAAACCTGTACAAATTCAGCTCTGCTAATGGAAAATGGAGGGAAGGAAGGATCAGTCCTGAGCAAGAAGCAGAGGAACTGGAGGATCCTGATGATGTAGGTAGTCTCCCTGAAGTCAGGAGGGACAATGTCGTGTGCAGATCCAGAAACTACAATTTTCTTGCAGAGCTATGCTGCCAAGCACTTTGGATTAGCAGGAGGCTACACGGCCTACACTTTCGCATCCTTTCTGATGCAGAGGGTACAGAATCATGTTCAGGATTTCATTCCCTTACTTTGCTTGCAATTAAACAATCCATCCAATCCCCAAGAGCACAGTGCGACTTGCTCATTAAGATGAGTAACTTGGGCAATGATATGTTTTTTATTTAACTCCTACTTATATCCCCTGTTACCATCTCTTTCAGGTAAGCAGGTTGATAGCAGTATTTGAAGTTGTGTTTCCCAAGGACTGGATGGTAGAAAAGTGAGATTGCAGTGCTACTCCGCTGCATAATTAATTTTGGGTAGTGTTCTTCCAGGGTGCTGACATCTGGGAAACCCTGGATGCTGTGGTACCTCTAGCCGGTGCTCACTGTCTGTTAGCTGGGTGTAAACTTGGCTGTCTTCTCGGTCATAGCCTGAGAAAAGGAGGCTGTGATTGCACTCTCGCAGCCTTTCCCTTTCAGGGCCTTGCTCACCAGATGTTTGCTAAGAGTTGAGGGAGGAACTGGGGCTCTTGCTCCTCTGCCAGGATCTCTTCTGCCTTCCTAGCCCCAGACTGCTGCTGGTGTGCCCACTCTCCAGCCTCCACTCCCAGCTTTTTCTCCTGGCCTTCCCCCTTGGCACCTTAGCACTACCGATGAGTGGGTTATTTATTCTGGTGACAGTAAAGAGGCATCTCTCTCAAGAGAAGGAAGATAATGAATGTTTTATGTGAGTTAAAGCTAAACAAATTCCCTTTAAAATGAAAATAGGAAGCAGTCATGCCTTGGTTGCTGTCCATGGGGTTGGCGGTGCTTCTTTCATCCCAACAAAAAGAGATTGTGGGAAAGCTCTGGTATCAGCTGAAAAATAAAGTGTCCAGTGGGGCTTCTGTTCCTGGTAATGCCACTGCTTTTTATTTCTGATATTAAACTTATAAGCATAGGAAGACATCTGTGGGTTTTTTTGAAAGGTGTTCACCTGTTTGCTGTATCATTTTACTGCCAATAAAAGATATGATTATAGTAACATGAAGATCTAATTTAACCTTACCCATCAAATTAAGGAGAAAAAACCAGCTAAATATAAATAAAGCATCCATAAAATCTGATCAGAATTTGGACATCATGGCTTAATTTCTCTTCTCCAAGATAACCCATAACTGGAAAATTGTGGTTTGCAGTCAAGCTTGTCTGAAGCTTTTATTATTTGGTGGATATGTTTTAATGGTGTATTTCTCTTTTCAAGTGCTTATGGTGATATTGTCAATTCCTCACTGCATCTCAGATTAGGTACAGCCTACAGCCAGGCTTCAAAGAAGGCTTCAGGATGCCTCACCTTTGAGGCTCCACTTCCAGTGGACCTCTAAGTCACTAAGTTTGCAGGTCTCCACTCAACTGCCATTTGCAGCTAAATAAAGTCAATCCAATTAAACAAAATCTTTTCTTAGTGATGCAAATGCAAGGTAGCGTCTTCCCTTCCCTGTCACACCTGTGATCCCAAAAATAGAATGTGAACCTTAGGAAACTGCAAGAAATGTTTTACTTTCTGCACGGAAAGCCCTTTCCTTTGCCTTAGGTGTGTGGTTCCTTGCCCTTGGACAGCAAATTCAGTGCTACTGAGCTGCCAGAAGCTGGCCCAAATAGTCTCATTCTCATGTTCCATCCTTTTCATAGGGCATTGCAGGACTTGGGTGTATGTGTGTTGTATGTGCTTGTGTGTGCCAGGGAATACAATGAAAGTCTGTATGAATACCAATCCTCTTCTAGTTTCCATATCTACCCCCATATTAAGGGAAAACCATGTCCAGAGAAATAATGGTAAAAGAAAGATACTTGCGCATTTGCTTTAAAGTTACAGATTTGTCTTTAGGGAAACAAATCCTAATGAAGAGCAATGTAATAGGGAGGAACAAATCTAATTTACCATAGGTAGGGGCTGGGTATCAGATAGATATTCTCCTTGCTGTTGCTGTGTTTACCTTTTTTATCTCTAACCCCCAGGAACCTATTTCCAAGTTTTCTGGCAGTCTGTTTGATACTGACGATAGCATGAGAGATCAAAGAAACACCAGAACAGTTCTTCAAGAAAAGCACAAGTTGGCAATGAAAGGGAGGACTCTTCCAGGGACTAACATTAAGGTGCAGCCACACATCTCAGCGGCAGGCAGCCTCCCCAGTGACAGTGGACGCATCCTGGAGGAATCGAGGGCAGTGGATGTGCCACAGCCCCCGCTGAAGGTATTAAACTGCTGCATGGGCTGGGCTTGCTGATGGGGAGGCTCTGTGTTTCTGTGGGGAAGCCCTTATGTCCATGGGGAAGTCCACTTCTTGTGTGAGGCAATTTATAAAAGATGCAAAGAAGAGGGAATATTGCATGGTAGATGTCTGCAACTTCTCTTTCACAGAGCTGAGGTTTGACCTTGCACCCACTGGCTTATATGGAAAAAGAGTTTTCCATTAAAAAAACAGTAAATGTTTTCTTTGTAGCTGTTCAATACTGACTTATTTTATATATCCAGCTTTGGTACTATAAGGTCACCCCAAGAGTGTGTGCATGTGGGCACTCAGCTAAGTCTTCATTTAGTTCATGGAGCAGTGGCATGGCCTTACCCTCATGGCATGAGAAAGCCTCCATCCCATGAAAAGGGATGAAAATTTATCAGGGAGAACTGCAAGGCTTGGGCTGAAGTTCATGGAGAAAGTTGTACCCTAAACTCAAAGGATATATCCCATCTTGGCGTGCTTTGGAGCACATGAGGAGAAAATATGCTTCATGGGTTGGCTCACAGGGGTCTCCCAGTACAGATTGCACTTCTGCTGACCACCCGTGGGGCAGGAGATCCAGAATCTTGCAGCAGCCCTGGGGTCACAGGTTGCATCAGCAGGACGGGCAGCTTACTGGGTGTTGTACCTGTGCTGGGATCTGTTGGTGGAATGGGCCTGTGAACTCTGCAGCATGAGGTATGTCTCTAAGCAGCAGCTGTCAGGGTGTCTTTCAATTGACTGATAGGGTATTGAGAGCAAGCAAATCAGACTGTAGATGAGGTTCTAAAGCAAAGGTTTTTTACAGACTTACAAAAAAAGTATTTACTTTTCACTCCTCCTGTGCACTGGCATTGTTGCCATTGTGAATGCTCAGTGAATCAGTGGGTTTTATGAAACAACTGGTCTGGTCAGCAGCCTTATAAGCAGCCTTATATGTTTTTTTGCATGACTATTAAACCAGGAGAAATAATGCATTCTCTGTGTTATTAAAGAGTAAAGACTAGTGTTACATATGCCAGTGTTGAAACACAGCACTATTTTGATCTGGGCAGAGCTCTACAGGGGCAAATCTGCTGGTGTTCAGAGTGGGAGGTAAGTTTTCATTGTTCATGTGATTAATAGGCATTGTTCATGTCATTAATCAGGCACTTACCCATTATAATTCTTTTCCAGGTAACCATTACTGTGTGCAGTCAAATGGGGAGTCTTGGTATTAGCATTGCTGGTGGAAAGGGCTCATCTCCATGTAAAGACAATGATGAGGTGCATTTCATAACTCAAAATTTATCTAGTAAACATGAGAAAGAAACTGATGAGCAGTTCTATGAAGCTACTGTGTTTCATTGTTTTCTTTCTGAGGTTGTCCTCAATGTAACATCACTATCTTTATAATAAAGCGAAAAAGAGCAAGGGTTGCATTTCCTGAAGTAGAAGCCAGCAGTAGATTTTCATGGGGGAGCTCCTGGAGGGATGATTTTGGAGAGAAAACCCGATGTAAACCAAACACAACCTGTTGTCTGAAACGCTGTGTGCTAGTTTCCACTTTCTACCTCAGTTTGGGGTCACTCCCTTGGCAATCCACATGCTTCTCCCATCCCATTTGCTCCTTCCCAGGAGCTAACTTAATTTGAGAGAAGTGTTTCTCACATCTTCTCCCTTAATTATCATTTAAATGAATCTTTGTTTCCCAGTCTGTCCCCCTTGGCACAGAGTAAACAATTAATGATTTTTGTTCATTGTCATATGTGTCAGCCATGGAGACTTTTTTCTCTTCCTAATTTGCTAAGACATTTAGTTGTTCTTTAAGTAGAGGCAGCAGAACAACAGGTCCTGCAAATTAATTACTTCCTGTTTGCTTTTGACATCTAAGGACACTGCAAGAAACCCTGTAAGTTCTGAAAACTGTCTTTTGTGTTACCAGGGGATTGTGATTGCACGGCTGCAGAAAGATGGTCCAATGGACTTGGCTGGGGTACAAGCAGGAGACAGAGTGGCAGAGGTAGATGAGTCGTTTGTCAGTGTGGAGTGTGTTCTCTTGTTATCTTCAAATCAAATCACTCAGAGTTGGGAAATTTGAGATCTAGATCTAGGCTTACCTTAGCTTTGTAGATACTTCCCAAACTACATTACAAAGAAATAATAATAACATTAAATTATTGTATTCCTTCTTATTATATTCTGCTTTTCAGATCTGTATGTTCAAAGCATTCACATAAATGTCTGCTTTTTAAAGCAAAATAATGGTCTTAGTAAGCAGTTATGTAAGAACAAATGCAGTTGTACTTGGTCCAAGAAGCTTTATTATGACATTGTATTAGATTTACCAGGTGAGTTCATTTCAGTTGTTACAAAGAAATAGAAACTAGATGAGCTTTTTTCTCCAAGGCAATTTTTGGTTGAGAGAGAACAGCTCAAAGTAACTCTCCTGATGGAGGCTTACAGTGCCAAGTACCAAAGGATAAAAGTGTCTCACAGGCTGCTCCACCTAAGCCTCATCTTTCCTAGCAGAAGCCACTCTCTTGAGCTTCAGAGGTTCCCAAGATCACGTACAGTTTTGTGATACATATTTTTAACTTACTGCTTGTTTTTCACCTGCTGAGAATGATGGAGTGGGAGGGGAGCATCTACAAAATTGCTTTGAGGTGAAACTGGTCTATAATTATTTTTCACCTGTTGTTCTCTTAAACTGTCATTTATACTTGCTTAAATTAATAGTTTTTACTCCAGCGTACTCCTTCTTGAATTTTAAGGTAGAATAGAGCAAGTAATATTTTATGTCTACTACATTGCCAGGAATAGGGATACAGACTGTATCAGCCAAAGTCAAATTAATGATAAAGTAACCTACTAATTTTGTAAAACTATACTATAGACTGATTAATAGAGGATTGTGTTATACAATGCAGATATGGAAGTTAATTTGACATTTTTAAAAGGTTAATTACAGATAGAATTTGGTATAATTTTACCTTTTTTATTTTATGAAAAGATTATCTAATTTTTATATTTTAGCAAACATGAAAGAATTCAAATAATTCTTTATATATTTCACATTATCAGATGATCAAGGAGAAAAAGAATAAACCCCAAGGTTTTTAGTTGCTTTAACTTCTGAGCAAAGTTTCTGGTAGAGTCAGTATCTTAAACATCAGCTGCTTTGCTTAGCTTCCTCCATGAGGCTATAATTCCTTCTTATTTTGGAGGCTATTTGAAATATACTAGCTACTAATGTCTGTTCATTTAATGAATAGTGAAACAAGTAAAAAAGAGAAGAAATTTCCATTCCATAATGTTCTGTTCTGCTGTTGTTATCCTACTAGTAGTTATGATTTCTGTCTCCCACAAGATGGCAGAATCTTTCATCTATTTAAAGAATGTGTGGGAAATAACCTCTTTTTTAATCTGTGGGAGATTAGAAGCAATTAATGCATTTTGGTGTGCTATAGGAGTCCTAATATTTTGACCATAGGACTAATCTGTTTACAAATAACCAGCATTTTTCTCTTGATACTATGTTTTACAACTGCTTATTGTTGAACTGACCATTTCAACAGTTCAAATATATAGTGTGTTCATCAAAAAGGGGGTATAGCAAGAATTGCAACATTATTTGCTTTCATTGTGCAGTCATATATAATGATATGGCCAAGCATTTGTATACTAATCTGAGAGGGAGGGAATTCCCTTCTTAAACAGCATCCAGAATAAAAATATTCATTTCTGCTGCTTTTTCTTTACAGGCATCCCTCGTTTCAGAACCCAGCACTCTTGATACTGGTCCCGTTGAAGGTTCATCCAAGGGCAGTCACTTCCCAACAGTAAACCACATCATAACAGTAAGTAGAGATGGCCTCAGTGAGTAACAAATCAATCTTAGCAAAGTATTTTGTGTTGTCCGTCATTAAGGCTAGTAAATATGGTAAAGACTGGCACGATACTTGTTAGCAGTTCTGTAAGAGGGGAACACCTACCAAAGATTAGTGATCCTATCAGGCATTTACTTGGCTGTCACTTTAGCTGGGATGTGGCTTCATGTGGAGCTCATCTGGATAAGCACCAGACCAGAGCTTTTGAAGCACTCTGTTTTGGAGGTTTAAGAGTGGTGTCTGTTCCCTCCAGTTTGCGTGTTTATTCTGTTGTCTGGACTCTCCTTCTAGCTAATGGGAAGAGCAGCATCTCCAGGAGGCCTCTTTTAGGAGGGAGATGTTGAGCTGCTACCTGGAGGTGACCATTTTTATCTTTTGACTCAAGAGGGAACTTGTGTGACAGGCTAAAACTGCATGCCCATATTTTAGGTGGCTACTGTCAGATGACATTAAACCTCTCACGCGTGCCACATGATACAGTTGAGCCTGCAGGATGGCTTTAAGAAATCTGATCCACTTTTGTGAACTCTAAAAATCTCAGCTCTCTGAAGACCAACCCCAGTCATAGCCATCTATGTGCACACCTGAAATTATGGCTTTATTAGGGAGATACAATAAGATCAAGATATCTGAATGATTAAGGTCAAAAAGCAACTTACTTGTATTAAGCCCGAAGTACCAGGAAGCAACAACTGTTTCTCCTACAGAAAATGCCAGAGGAGTGCTTTGTTTGATTCCTCTTCCAGCCTTTTTTGATCCTTTTCCAGGAAGGCCCTTCACAACCCAGCTAATGGCAAAGTGAAAGTTCATCATATAAGAGACTATACTCAAAGACTACATTCAGTTTTTATTAACCATACACATTATTTTAAATAATGTGACTTGTTAGTTGGCTGAAAAATAGGAAAATAGACCATACAAATTTGGTTTCCTCTGGTTTCCTGTATGAATTGATATTTAAGGAGGGTTGAGCTTCAGTTTTTGTCTATGAGACGGACCAACAAAGGTTTTCTATTCAGTTGCTTAAAGAAACTTATTTTGGGGGCTGTGGTCTCCAGCATCCTCTTGTGAAACATTTAGACCACTTTTATTTTGCAGATCAAAATGCTTCTATAAGTTTTTTTGGTCCAGCTCTACTTGGTAGCTGTTTCTTACAGTCTTAAGCCACACTGCAGGAAGCACAAGGTTTCCTGCTAGAGGAACCACTGTTGAAATTGTTGATTTTCACATTGCTAGGGGCCTGGATCTGTTGTAGTGTATCTGAATTTTAGTGTTTTCAGTAGAAAAGAGGAAATGACTGTTTTTTATGCTGTATGCCTCTTGGAAAATAATGTCTCCCTTAAAGTTGTTCAGCTGCAAGAGGAGGAGGAGGCAGATTATACCAAAATCCTTACCTTAGAGCATGGTGGGCAGAGGGAGCCAATTGACTGAATATGTTCCAAGTGTCAAAAGTAGCCAAAATATGTGTTCTTCTGTGGAGAAATACATGGATTTTTGGCTTTCTTTCTTTTTATTTATTTTTTTTTTTTTAATCTTTATCAGAACCTATCGAATTGTGTAGTTATTGCCTTTAACCTGGATCAGTTTTCATCCGTTTTAGGGATTATAGGCTTTTGAGGAGTATCCTGCTGGCTTGGGAACTGCTCAGTATCTCATCTTCTCTCACTCTTGGCTTTCTTTGGTGAAGTTCCTCTTATTTCTCAGTAGCTGTCTTATCTGAAAAATGTTTACAGCCTGGCTTCTTATGGAGGACATGCTTTGCATGTTCAGATAAGCAGATGGCAGTAGGACCTTAATGCAGAATCTTCTTTGCTAGGAATCTAGGAATGTTTGTTTCCTTCATATTTCTGACTAGCTTTCAAGAGGAGATGGGTGCATCTGCATCAAGGGAGGGAGGGAGAGAAGCATGTTGTCAAAGAAGCCAAAGGCTCTTATTATTCTTCCTGTAAAAGCTGAATTATGTGCTGCTTGTTGCCCATCTCCCATCTCCCTCTCTCCTATGTCATAACTATTCCTTCCCTCCGGCATAGACTCTGTCTTAATCTCTTTTTTTATTGAATTTGAATAAACATTCTCTTTGCAT
The DNA here is from genome assembly GCA_009867235.2 of Psittacus erithacus. Lineage (NCBI taxonomy): Eukaryota > Metazoa > Chordata > Aves > Psittaciformes > Psittacidae > Psittacus > Psittacus erithacus. The sequence goes on along the minus strand of WYDI02019255.1, from coordinate 10,160 downwards.
ATGCTGTGATAATATTTGTCTCTTACTTGCTAGCCATAGCCCTCTATCCATCTCTTTCCACTGCCTATCCCATCTCCGAGCCTGATGCTCTGGCATTATAAAGGGCAATGCTGCTACCAGATTCAGGTTTCCTCTCTGTTCTCCGTATGCCTGGTTGCTTTAACTTATTCTAAAAGGCTCATTTGAATTGTTAACACATCCAGTCAAACTCAATTTGAAACCCTTTGTTCCAGCTTTAAGATTGCATGACAGTGCGAATGATCAGTGTTTTACTGGACATAAAATGAAAAGTCCTTTCATGCCAAGTCGTGGTTTTACAGAGGAAAAATAAGAATTGCCCTTGGTTTTAATCTGGTTATCTTATTGAAATGTAGAGGCCCCAGAACTTTAATTACAATTACAGTACTTTTTTACATAATGTATTTTATAGACTTTTCTCAGCTACGCTGATCACACCAAACATATGGAATCCTTTATTTTACTTTAATTAGTATATATAAAACCAGATTAAACGGAGTCTTTGGAATTTAAAATGGTAATATTAATATAAGAGTATGTATGTAAATATTGGCATCAAAATATAACAGTTTAGAAACAGAACTACCTACACGCAGACTGCGTGTAAAATGCGGCATGCCTAGCTACGGCTGGGAGGAAAAAAACGCAGGACACAAACGCTGCCAATAGTGCCCCCTGCTGACAGAAGGAACTTCAACTTGGAGTTCATTTCCAGTTCTCTATTTTTCTGCCTCCTGCTCTCTGCTCCTTATTTCCTACTCATCCTCTCAAACGTAGAACAAGCTCTGCACAGTCTTTCTCCAGAAAAAAAATATTTTTATTCAAGCTCCGACTGAAGTTTCCAATGGATATTGTCTGACTGAATGGAGAGTATTGATAGGTTTCAGCATCTCCTATCACTTCATGACATGCATCATCATGTCATCTCTTGGATCCATTTTTGGGGACTATTAACATCATAAGGGTATTAGAGACTTTCTAATTAATATAAAATCTCTGAAAGGATTGGACAAATCTGAAGAACGTCTTCAAGCTAAAAAAGCCAAATGTTTTAGTTTTCCTGTTAAAAGTGAAGAGATACCAAATTCTGACTCAGTCAGAACTGACTCACTTCAAAATTTAAATTCTTCAGTTTTGCAGAGCTTGTAATTAACAATGCTAAACAGGAAAAACCTTTAAAAAATAAGTCATTAATTGATCTTTTCAAGATACCATATTGAAATACTTCAAAGTTAAAGAAAAAAAATCTACAAAGTAAACCCATCTTTTGGTAGACAATATAAGCACTTTAGACAACATAAGCAAAAACACATACAAGAAACAAGTAGACTCAAGCAAGGTACCATGCTGTAGGACATAGCATAATAATTGAGAATGAAAGAGGATAAATATTTGAACAATCACACAAACGATCAGCATCTCCCCTTGTGAAATGCATCCTCAGGGACTCTAGGAATTCAGCAGAGGAGGTGGCTCTACTGAATTCCTGCAGGTGTTCAGGTATGACTGTTGCCTTTCACAGGGGTGATGAGCTTTCTTCAAAGTCAAAGAATCGGTAACTTGGGCGTGGGTAGCACTGCTTATGGGGGCAGTGCCTCATAAGTCTTCCAATGTGATCAAAAGAATGCATTTTCTTCAATGTTTTTATAGCATCAGGCCATCAATGATTTCACAGAAAGCACTTGAATGAAAATTTATGAAGTACTGATTTCCATTTTCAGGGAAATCATTATCCAGTGGTACATTAGAAGATGAAAGAAATGGAGGAAGGGCAATTTTCATAAGAAGTTGGAATTATATAAAAGGCTTTTATGTCCAGCAACATTGCAGATATGACATGATGGACACTGATCTTTCATTTTTGTCTGCTATGAAATACAATGTTGAGTTTTACTCAACTCCCTTGCCTTGTGCATTGCCCTTCAGAGGCACTGAACTGCTGGATAGGAAGAACAGAAAGGAATTTTGCTCTAAATGTGACATGCCTCAGTGTTATATATACTACAGTCTGGGAGACAGATAAAACGTTAAAAGGGCTCACAAGCTATCCCAATAAGAAGGGAGAAAATACCTAGTTTTAAACCTGGCCTTTAAAGGATATCAATCTCTAGGAAATTCACACAGAAGAAATTTTAGGGTAGAGCAAATGCAGTGGCATTTGTCTAGTGCATTGAACCACCAGAAAACCATGCTGAGCTGAAGTAGATTTCAGATCAAAACACCAGTGTGGAAAGAGCAACGAGCTCAGGGAAAAGGGATGGGCTGCTTTGGGCTCTCACTGAGGTGCTGCATGCAAAACCGAGGCAGCACATTCAAAAACACAGTGCCAAAGCTCAGGCATGAGTCTTTGACTATGCTTGAGAGGAATTATGTGCTGCCTTCTTCCAACCCAGAGCAGGTGCTGTCATGAACGCAGCAGCATGGGCCACTGCTTTCCTTGTACAGAAGCCTTCTGCTGCGCAGCACAATGAGGTGCTTGTTCCATGCCTGACCATAGCTTTATCTTCTCCAGGGTGCAGGAGGGGTTTATACCTGTCTCTCCATATGGCTTCACAATTCCTGGAGTTTGGCCACAAGCTTCGAAAGCAGTGAAATAACGCTGTAACGCATCAGGGGAAGGGATGCAATCAAGGATTTCCAAGACAAGGAGTGTTAGGGATGCAGTATGAAACAGACGCTAGTTAAAATGTTCCTGGTAATATGCTATTAAAGGGAAGCTGTGTTGAATGCCTGGATGGGGTTTGCAAATACACACGGTTTCATACATGCTGCTGTGCATTAGGTGTTTTTTGTGGTTCTGCCTCAGCCCCTGCCCCAGCCTCCCTCCCTTGCGGCAGCTTGGCTACCTTGCCAGATCCTGCATGGCAGTAAGGTTGCTTGTGGGTAATAAATTCACAAGGAGTTAATTAGACCGCTTTCTCCCTCTTTAAATTGTATTTCCTGTATGTTTAATTTTGGAGAGAAGGTTGCTTTTATCCTTTGTCTCTGTCTTTGGGAGCAACACATCATATTGCTTTAATGAAATAGCCTACTATATGCCAGTTTGGTCTGAACTGTGCTGCAGTTGATCAGCTCGTTCTCTGTTGTTGTAGTTGGATGCATTTTGGCATCTTTTAAAAAAAGTATTATTTAAAAATCCAGCTGTGTAACAATTTTTAAGGCATGACTCAATGCCCTCCTTCACTTAAAATTGGATTTAGACAGTTTCTTCCATAAGTACAGTCATTACCAAATGCAGGCTTTCACATCTAGCAAAAGCATGTTTGAACTGTTCAGTGGGAAGTCTCAATTTCCTGTTGTTCAGGTCTAAAATAATGCTGCCATCAGCACTGATGATAAAAAAGGTAAAATTAAGTGTGAAATCATTGCATTACTCATGAGATTTATGTAACCCCCTGCAAATGCTCTCAGCTGGGTAGATGATTTTACTTCCCCCTGTTTACACCAGTGCTAAGGCTGGTACCCTTCAGTGAAGATCAGTTGTTAAGTCAAATATGTACTGTTTAGATACATGGAATTGAAGCAGGCAGGCTTCCCTATTAGGGGTATTTTCTTGCTGAGGAGTATTTTCTTTAGGAACTGACCTGCTTGAACTAGGTTTAAAAACTTGTCTGTCTTTCTTCCAAAAGGTCTATCCAAATCCTTTCTCCCTGCCCCTATTCTTTCAAACCTGGGCTTTTCATGTGTCTGATCACCTTCTGATTCATAGCCTCTCTCCCCAGCAGCTGGCCTTGCTTGCAGCTGTGCTTTGCCTTCTCACTGCTGGTTGTGCCTTTCATGCGAAGCTCAGGCTTTCTGTGACTCTTGCCTTGAGAGCTTTATTCTGCTGCTGCGATTGGAGTACGGCCCTGTGAGGGGAGACGTCAGGGAAAGTGGAAGACCTGATAGAAAAAAGGTGGTGGGTTTTGTTCTGTTTGGATTTGTTTTGAAAAGGTTATAAAAAACCATAATGAACTGTTCTTTACAGACTGTTCTGCAACCTTTTTGGCACACATTTTTATTACAAGTGGAGAAGAAAAGCACATGTGCACAACAGGAACTTAAAAATTGTTGGATGTTAACCTGTTGGCAGAACATCTCATTTACTATGCTTTAAGAAGATGCTTTCAGCTGAAGGATCATAGCTAGTTGCAGGTTTGTTCCTATTTCAATATGAAAGAATCTTTGCCGCCAATGCCACAGCTGAATTGCCCCAGGTTATTTAGATGGATTTATTTTAGGCCTTCTTGCAGTGGACTAGGAGCGCGCATAGGCAGCCCATGTCTGTGCTCAGCTAAAGGACCCCAACATTTGATGGAGGGTGGTAATCCATTAAATGAGTGTCTGAAATAATTTGATTTTTATCAATACCTGATTTAAACAAGAATGAAATTTTTTAGTGAGTCTTTCCAATGTCCAAAGTCTTAGAGTTTATGTTGAAAAGTGTAAGAAAGATGCAAATGAGGTAGTGAGTGAAATTCCCATAGTGAACACACTGGTTTTGGTACAGGGTATCCTTTGTGAATTCTATACTTTTCCATATGCCTTAGGCAAGCAACTTGAGCTCAGCTGTCTGTGCTGGAAAGGTTTTCCTTCTTTCCATCCTAAATGTGTCTGTCTTGTTCTTCTTGTAATGGACAGTGGAAATAGTTTGCTTCCCTTTCTGTGATGTTTTTTTGCACATGAAATCTGTTCTCCTTTCTTCAATCATGATGCACCAGGAAATATGCATTCAAATATGAATGTTAAAGAAAAGTTCCAAAAGCAAAACTTACCTGATTTAACAGAGTAAAACTCTGGTTAATGAAGATAAGCCTGGAAATCTGAAAATACTTCTGGGATTTTTCTTCTGGGAAGAGAAGCAGTGGATTTGAGAAAAGGAGGGAACAAAATACCATGCTGAGTTTTGTTACTTTGTTTTGGTTTCATATTTGGTTGGTTTGTTTAGGATTTTTTTCCTAAAAACCAAAACTGGATAAGGAAAGGAAGCTGATAAACCTTGGTGCTTGCTTTATTTTCTTAGAGTGGTTGCGGTTTTTCTGGAGCTAGGGTGAATGTGAAGGCAGTGATGGAGAGTGCTAGATTCCTAGGGGATGGTTAGGTGAATATGGAAAGTCCCCTGTGGTTAGAACTGGGAAGGGTTTCTTACATCTATTTTGTGTTGTGTTGTTTTCATTTTGTTGGGGTTTTTTTTGTTCGTTTTGGTTTTGGTTGGTTTGTTTTTTTTTTTTCCTTTTGTTTTGTTTTGTTGGTTTTGGCTTTTTTTTTTTTTTTTTTTTTACAGTCGATTGATAGCTTTGATGCTGGGAGAAAGTAGAGGCCTGATCCTCTTTTCACTGTTGCAATTGCACAGGTGCACAATCCACAATTAAGAGTTGTTTTGTTTTGTTTTGTCATTGGTACCTATGATTCAACTGTGAGGAAATCAGGGCTCTTCCACATCCTGTCAAGGAGGCAGGCGCAGAGCAGTGCAATTGGCCATACTGGAAGGAGCAGTGGTGGGTTTGGGGACAGCAATGTGTTGATATGGGGTTTCAGTGAGAGAGTGGGCAGGGAGACGTACAGAAAGCAGAGAGAGGATATGGCTGCGCTTGGACCAGAATATTTGATTTGTTAGAGAAACTCAGTGTTATGTCTCCAAATCAGCATGAGTAGGTATATGTGAGAGCTTTCATCTGCATGGAGAGGATGCACAGGGGCTGCTGCAGATCAAAGCTGAGCCCGCTTTCTTCTTGGGAGCACAGATTTCCAGCCTTTGCAGCGCTTCTCTGCTGAGACACTGTTCAACCTCCGCTGCAGAAAGCTAGTCAGTCATGTGGTGCCAGTTCCTCTTTATCTGCAGCAGCTTGAAAGATTATGTGGAAGACTTCCCCCAACACCACTTATTTCATGGAACAGGTTGATACAATTGCCATAGAAATGTTGGACAGGCATGAACCAGTGGGCAGGAAGTTGTCTAACAGGGAGCCTAACCAGGGCCATTGGTTGCAGAGTGGTGCAGCTGGCAGCTCAAGCACTTAGAGGTGTTCAGGCTTTCAGACTGTGGGTGTAGGAGAGAGTGTGTCATCAAGGAAATGAAATAAGTTTTTGGGAAAGCCTAATTACAGCTTGCAGTGTATTGAACATAGGGATAAATGTGAAGTATTTGTGCCACAACCAAGCATCCTGTGGGATTCATTCCTCTAGCAATGTTGATACAATCTCAGTTTTATATTTCATTCAGATAATTCCTTTAAAAAAAAGAAATTTTAGGTAATTAATCTTAAATAATTTTTAGATAATTCTTTTTTCAAGGGTGTAATTTTTTTGGTGATAAATAAAATGAGTAATGGTCTCTAAAAGAAGGGTATTTCAGTGGTGGAGGGAAATAACACACAAGAACTTCATGTTGTTAGTCTAATTTTTTTAGGGTTATGCCTCACCAATGGCTAGATGGTTTTTTTTTCTATTTTCCATTTCATTAGTTAAATTCACTTTGTGGCTGTAAGACTTAGTCCTATCATAGTATTTGAAAATAGTATCCAAGAATCAGGCTCCAGAAATCATGAACTAGTTTAAGAAAAGCTTTTGGATTTGATTCCTTGCAAGTGGGATCACTGAGAAAGAAACCAAGCTGATAAAGAGAATTTCAGTAACTCACATTCAAAATGGCTAAGGGCTGTTCTTCAAAAAGAAAAAGACACACCGGTGACTCTTCCTTCATACTTGCTAATTTGATGCAATCTGCTCATGGAGAAATGTGAACACTATTAGTACCACGGTACACAAAGAAAGGCCTTCCTTGAGATTCGAACAGACAGTTCAATGAAATGCAAAGGCTGGTTCTGGTTATTTCTGCAGATAACTTCAGATAGGGCATAGACCTCCACGCTGGGTCTTGAGATGGCAGAATTTCAATATATGACCCAGTATACCACCCTTATATATAGGATGTGCATTTGCTTTAGCACAAAGCTGCTGGCTATTGTTAAGTAAGAAACATCTTTCAGCAATGAACAGAGCCAAGAGAAAACATCCAGTGTGTGGAAAGCTTATAAATGCTGTCATGTGCGCATGACAGAAGAAAATCTTCCAAGGAGCCGTTAGCTTGGCCATTACTTAGGATCTATATAGGTTATTTAAAGCTTCCAGAAATGTGTCCTTCTCAGTCTAAGCAAAAGGAAGAAAAAAAAGGAGCTATATCTGAATGTTCAGTACTCCAGGGAATATAACTAAATTTATACCTGGTTTTAAAATTAGTTTATGCCCATCATGGGGGAGATTCAGCTCTGGACTGACATGTGCATTTTGGTATCTAAGTGTAGTGTGCACAGCCCCCCCAATAGTCAGTGGAGTTGGAGTTAATGCAGTTGCTGGAACCTGGGGAATAATTCATTTTACTTCAATGCAGAAATCGACAGGCTGACTAGCTGAACAGCCACGAAGCATCTATGTGCTTGTGTCATTTCCTATATCTAATAATGTTCAGCAAGGAAATAGTATAGAAATGATTGAATTGTGTGGTGTCAACATTAATCATTCCTGCAAAGTGTGAAGAAATGCAACTAAGTAGCTAATAAATAAAAAATACTACCTTTCTTGAAAATTTTCAGACCATGCCTGAGATGTGCATTTTATGTATTACCTGTTATTATGTTACTTGCTCATTAGATATATTGACTTACTGTTATATGTTTCATTAGATATATTGACTTACTGTTATATCTGTTTTCATTGCATGTTAAACTTTATTAAAAATTAGTAAAAAAAATCTGATTTGCACATCAAGAGTTAAATTCGTAATAACCCATTCATTGATACAAACCATTACTGATACGTAATTTGGCTATACACAAAGAACCTGGTATTCTCTTTTCTCCTTACAGCACTTAAATGAATTACAAAACATTACAATATAGTTCTCAAAGAACACAAAGTTTTAGCACAAAAATTGCTATGAACCAAATCCATATATGCATATTTATTAATGAATTACAGATTGACATTTTGTCTTACTGTTTCCCTTAAACATATTTTGTCAGTAAAAAAGCCAAAATATGCAATTTTTCCAAAAAGCAATAATTTATATGCTGATAAGTATAATTATATTTTATATAATTGATAGTTACATAAATTATAATTTATGTTTTATGGTCCTTAATAATTTATTAATTTCAGGTGCATGAATTTAATAAATAATGAAGTTAAATAACAGTAGATTTATATTTTTCATATTTATTTGTCTTTATAAAGACCTTTTTATCTTTTTTTTTTTTTTCCCCCCTTCTTTTTTCCTATGGATTTATTTTTTTTTTTAAAAAGCTAGCCAGTGAGAGGCAAAGGTGATTTATCACTATTTTGCTTTAATTATCAATGCAATTTTTGGCTAAGAACGCTTTCTCTTTCAGAAAGCTAAGACCAAAAAGAAACAAAAAAAGGACTAGGGAGAATTTCCATCCTTTATTGGATGTGGGGGGAAACAGAGTGACAAAGGATGATGAAAAGGCTGATGTAATGCCACTTGTCTCAGTTGTTGATAGTGAGTTCAGTTGTTCTCTGAGTACCAGCCCCCTGAGCTGGGAGACAGGGATGGGGGGCAGAATGAAGGCCCCCTAATCCAAAGGGAAATGGCTACAACCTGCTTAGACACACACGTCTATGGAGCTGGATGGGATCCACCCAAGGGTACTGCGGGAGCCAAGTAACAAGCAATAAGAGGAGAGGAAATAACCTCAAGTTATTCCAGGGGAAGTTCAGATTAGATATTAAGAAAAATGTCTTCACTGAAAGGGCTGTCAAGCACTGGCGCAGGCTGCCCAGGGAAGTGGTTGAGTCACTATCCCTGGCAGTGTTTAAAAGACATGTAGATGTGGCACTAGGGACATGGTTTAACAGTGGACTTGGCAGTGTTAGGTGATCAGTTGGACTTGATCTTAAAGGTCTTTTCCAAACTAAACTATTCTATGATTCTATGAAACCCTGCTGTGTTACATCTCTCCCATGTTTGTCTCATCACTTGCTTCACCTTTAAACCCTTTACACACTTCTCTGCTCTTGACCTGACTCTTTTCTCTGAAATCTTTTGCATCTTGCTGAAGATACCTCGAATAATCCTCACACGCCCTTCCACTTCTGATGAAGATACCGACCAGTTGCCCCCAGACCCAGATGACTTTGAGCATGAGGAACCCGACAGCACAGAAGGCCATGCCTATTCGGACTGCCTGAACAGTGCTTTTTACCCTCCCTAATAAAGTACTTCTCTGGAAGGAGTTCATGGGTGGTTTTCTTTCCCATTGTTTGCGCTTAATGTAGTAGTTGAACCGCTATGCCTTATTTGTAGGGAAAACCATTACACAGAAGATGGATTTGAGCTGGGGGAGCAGAACCCATGTTTGTATTTCTTTGCCTTGAACTTTCCTTTGACCAGAACCTGTGCACTTGAAACAAAATGTGCTGGGCGAGGTTATGTGAATGTGGCCACATGTTTCAATAACCACTTGTAAGGGCATCCAACAGAACCTAAATACAATGGTGAAAAGAGCATGTGATTTTTATTCAGAAACTACTTTACCCATTTGGAAACACACTGAAAACAATTGTATAGTTTGGGGGGTATTTTTTAAAACTTGTGTCTGTGTTTTGTCTGTATAGCTCACTCTTTTTTCTACCCTCAGGTTCCTTTGAATTGTTCCTTTTAATGTTGTTTTCTATGAGAATAAAAAATCCTTTTCTGTCTTTTACATAGTGCTGTTGGTTTGTTTGGTTTTTGGTTTTTTTTCCTTCGCTGCAGAGAAATGTTATTTCCAAATGTTATTTCCATTGGAATTCTCTATCTTACTCTAGTGTAATAAAGAATAGTTTCTCTAGGTAAGTGTGCATCAGATTTGGACAGGACCTGTAAATTGTGTTTTATGAGATCTAAATGCAAGAGAACTATGCACCTGAAAGTGAATTGAAAATCAATTTCTTATACTTGAGGAACTGAGACTCTTTTATTTCTTTTCTTGATTTGTGTATAAGCAGAACACCTCAAATTTTACTTACTGTGATGTGCCAGTATTTCATGTTGTCGTGGTTTAGGCCTGCCACACAGCCCACTCACTGCCCCCCCACCTCCTCCCTGGGCTCCCAGAGGGATGGGGAAGATAATTGAAAGAATACAACTCCCACAGGTTGAGATA
>WYDI02019251.1:9423-28948 GCA_009867235.2 Psittacus erithacus | reverse complement strand
AACCACACAGCTTGGTGTCATCGGCAAACTTGCTGAGGGCGCACTCAATCCCACTGTCCATGTCACCGACAAAGATGCAGAACAAGACCAGTCCCAACACTGATCCCTGAGGGACACCACTCATTACTCAATGTCCAGCTGGAGACCGGTAACGAGTGGTGTCCTTCACATTCCTAATATTTCTTTATTTTCTTTCTTCTCTTTCATGCCCAAGATAACTACTGATCTCCTGCAGCAATTCTCACTATAAAAGTGTCTCTTAGGAAACACTTGTTAGAAGACATCCAGCCAAGTAACCTTAGTTCACCCGTCCTCTTCCATGGTTTTCCTTCTACCACAGAATCACAAATTTCCTTCTTGCAGATCCCCTCCCCCATCAATCTCTGGCATGCCAGACTCACTCAGAAAAGAAAACTTTGTCAAAAAGAAAAAAAAAGTGTTTACTGAGACTTTTGCCGACTGGAAGGATTTGGTAATTTTGATAGTTTTGTTTTAAGGTGCATTTTGGGGCGTTATGGCATAACAAGTGTTCTCTAGATGCTTTTTTTTCAAAGTTGAAAGTATACTATTTCATCAGTACAAGACTATTTTTCTCGGTACAAATCCTAGCAAGGCTCCTTTTTAAGTGAAAAACTTGGCGTTCCATCAGCAAGCAACTCCATTTACTAGCAACACAGACAGAGAGGTAGTAATGGGGTACCAAAAGTGTTAACCCCAAGTACACCAGCCAAGGCTTCCAAAAATATGTCTATTTTGCGAAAGCATCATGTTCACTAAGAAATAAAATGGAATTTTATGGAAACTGTTTTATCTTGGCTTCATTACAACAGTGACTTCTCATTCATTCCAGAAGGGACAGACAGGAGTGGTTTTTTTTTCTGGTTATGTTAACACTGCATAGGGGAGAAAATGTAACCTTTTTGGTCAATAAAATCAATACCTGTTTCCCTGGTACATATTTTCATCAATTTCTCTGGTATACTTCAAGATTTGGCCAGTAGCCCAAAATATATCACTACTTACAGGGGTATATACTAGTCTAGAACAGATTTTCCAAAGATAAAGGCATGATTTTAAAATTAAGCTGAAGCAAAGATTTTTGAAATCATGGATACTGAATAATGAATAATAAAAAAAATTTAAAAAATCACTTGTCACTTATCTTAGAATTCTTAAATTATCTTTATCATCACTGGGTCTCAGGATAACTCAAGAAGAAATACTTAACAACCTCAAGATAGTCTCTGAAGATCACTCCTGGGATCAAATGGGGCATTTCTGGCACAGAGGACTTTTGAAGATTTTGGAGCGAAGAGCACAGAGGCAAACAGAGGTGTAGGCCCATTTAGAAGCAGACAGCAGCTAGCTAGGTAGAAACTCTTAAGTATTAAGAGGACAGTCAAATGCAATGGGAACTGATAAGAATCACAAGCAAACAATTGTTAGAAAGAAGGCTTATTTGAAATTGCTCTCCCTGTTCTATGGCACATTTCATTAGCTTTGGTCATGGCATATCTGTGTTTATGCTAAGAATTGTGTTTTCTTAGACCACACTTCCAATTAACTGGAGCTTTTTCAGCTGCAGTACTAAAAGAAAATTGATTGCCTCAGGATAGACTTTGTAGGACTTCTTATCTCCAAGTTGCTGCTATGTGGAAGTGCCCCAGACTGCTTTGCTTTAGCCCTCTGAGGCTGAAGAATGCTTCTTTTTATTGGAATTAACTCTCACTGCTCCTGGTTATTCCTCATCTGTTGCAACTGGAATGGTGGATTTTCACCCTACTACCCAAACATGGGCTTGCTTCCAGTTCATTCCACTCCTGTCCCACAGATTTCTGAAAGCAGCCCAGTATGAAAAGGTTTGACAGAGCTGCATACAGTTAAAGGCTGAAAGATGAATGAGCTGCTAATCTCAGATGGCATGTTTTTATTCTATTGTTTGCAACATTCTTTTGCTTCCCCTTTCCTTCTTCTTTGTTTTTGGGTTATTTGTTCAGTTCCACAGAATCCAGTTTTATGTATTTGCACTTTGAGAACAGCACAGAATCATTTTATTCAAGAGTGGTAATTTTTATTTTCAACAGTTTTAGAAAGATTATCTAAGAGCACCCTGAGGACAGGTAGCCATTAAGATAGATTGCTTAGGGATAGAGCTGAACCTATCACTGGGGACTCTTAAGAACAGGATACTCAAGCATCACTAAACAATGAGACATCAGACTCTGTCCCCAGGTCCAGAGGCTGGGCTAGATGACCTCACTTTTCAGAGAATCATAGAATCATAGAATCAACTAGGTTGGAAAATAATTTTAAGTTCATCAAGTCCAACTTTTACCTAGAACTGCCAAGTCCACTACTGAACCATGTCACTTGATTCCTTCCAGCCTTGTGCTCAGTGATAATATTAAACCACAGATTATTGTAAAATTTGCTTAATAATAGCATAAATTGGCAGTCTAAAACTGCAAAGAATTGCTGAAAAAATGAGTAAAAAAATTCACCCATCTTGAAACTTGTATTGCAATCTATGAAACAGCTATACTGTGCACACTAAAAATGTGAAGGGAGCTAAAAAATTGCATGGAAAACAACAATAAAGCTCCTGATTTCAAAGTCTAAACGTAAAGCTTCCCAGCAATTGTGAGCTGGGGTACTGCTGATTTTAGAGACTTTCTGAATCTTGTCCCCTCAGGCTTTGCTGAGGAAAACCGTATTCTCAGCAACCTTCTCCCAATTGCTGTTCAACACACAGCATGCTGCTATGGCTCAGCAGTCCCAAGCCTTCCCCTGTGATTGTCATCTATCCTCTCCTCCGCACGGCAGTGACACACTGTCACTCTCCAGCTGCTTAGGCAATAGCTCAGTGGTTCCTTTCTGCAATTCAACTATACAGCAAAAGGCATTAGCAGGGAATACTGAGTGTCTCAGAAAAACAGCAGAAAGGCTACAACACTGCTGTCTGTACTGTAGTGACCCTATATCTACCCCCACTGCCACATATGAAAATAAATGAAAAAAAATTGAAATCCTATCAGTAAGGAACTTTTCCAGGCAGTCTGGCATTAGTGTCAGGACACCCCACTTCATACTGTAGTTGTGTCTCTTCTAATTATGACCTTTTAGGTTTGTCTCAGAAGAAACATGAATACTCTCCATTCCCTCCCAGGCACAACTGTAAAATACATGCATAGCACAAAGCTTTCAGAAACCTCAGCAGCATTGCAGCTTTGGTAACATGCAGATACAGGATCTTTTTTACCCTAACTTCCAAATTGGCTTGTTCACATCACAGCTAATTTATGACTGAGCGTTCTGTGAAAGGAGTGGTGCTTTTCCATACTTGGTTAGTTACAGAAAAGGGAGCTTTTCACCACAGCAGCTTAGTAGCTAACTTTATCTGCTTTGCCAGATTTTTATCTTCGTGAAGACAAAGCTCATCCTAGTGTTGCAGAATAAGGCAATCCACACTTCCTTCAAAAACCCTGAAAGGGCTCTGCAAAAAATGAAGCTGAACAAAGAAAAGCTGCTCCAGAAGCAAATGGTCTTTTTCTCTTTTTATCTTGTGGCTTCAGGACAGCAAACTGCTGTTCTTCCTGATTCTGCCAGAACTGCAGAAAGAGCTCTTCTGTAGCTTTGTGGCTGGCTTGTAAAACTGCAATCAAGCAGCTGAAATATGGATAACATACCTGCACAAGCTGCGTATCTGTGATCGTCACCCGCCCACCAGAAAGTCCTGGTTAACTCACAGTAGCTGTGAAAATGGTGTGAGCTAAGCCAAACAGAGGCAGCATGAAGTGGCCGAAGAAGAATCATAGGCTTTTGTGTCTGCATGCTAAAGTCCACATCCCAGAATCATAGCTGCTTCTGGCTGATTTCCTGGTATACAGTTCTCTTGTACAATGGAAAACACCTCCCCATGCAAATTAGACAAATCAGAATCAGGAAAAAGCAGAAAGATGTCTGCTTATAATAGTGAACACTTACTGTAGGGGACGTGACTTCTTTGACAAAGCAAGACTTTTGGAGCTCTAAGCACCAGCTGTTTGTGCAGATGTGATTAGAGGCTGAGTGCAGTAGTTACACCGCTGAATCTTGCTGCATAGGCAAGCTCAAAAATTTCAATTGGGATTTAATGCTGGTTTTTTTGCAGATACAATTGCATAGATCTGGAGGATTCTGCCAGTGCAGCATAACTCCTGAGACAGCCCTGTAGCCTACAAAGAAAGCCTGAGAGGCCACTAAGAAAATACCATAAAATCCTCGTAATTTTATCTCTACTTAACATTTCACTTCTCTGCCTGCCTGCCTAGCACCTTTTCCTTAAGAAACTCATTATAGCTCTGGGTTTAGAGTCCCTACTGACGTAACTGGGTTTTTTTAGGATGCAGGTCAACGTTCTTGCTGTAATTTGCAAAGTTGTAAGAGCTATGGATACTAGTTGCCAGAGAGATAACATCTGCCCTAGAGAGAAAAGAAAGCAACTAATGTACTCGAATCAACTGCAATATGCTCTATGGCTGAAAGGGAGAATGGCATTTACTAATACAGTCAGAAGAAACGTGGTGAAGGGAGGTGATGATTCATAAGCCTATTTTATTTTTTTGTTAAATATGTCCCTAATCTTTGCAAATAAGGCTTTTTTATTTTCTTTTTTTTTCCTTTCGCCTCCCTTCACAGGGTGTAAGGATGGACATTTGTTTTAGAAATCCAGCCAACTGAATTGAATCTCTTGTCTATTCTGAACAAAAAAGTAACCAAGTATTGGTCAACAGAACTCATGATAGCCAAGAGACCTTAGCCAGGTTCTACTAGTTGCTGTCTAAATAACTCACGCAGACGTCCTCACTGCTCTAACTTTCAGTATAAGAGAATCGGTGACTCAAAGTTTCAGGTTAGAGCCTGTGTACAGAGAATACATGTACAGAATCATACGGAGTGCAAAAAATGATGGTTCCTTATTTTCCATCTGGGAAAAGTGCATTTCAACTAAGTGATGTAATGTAGAGCACGTGCGTGCAAGGATAGCAGCACTAAATTCATGGACGACTGGAAAAATCATTTTCCCATTGTGGACCAACAGCTATGGTTTCAAGGTGCCTTGTGCTGGTAGTGCTAAGCATTTTAAAGAAAGAGGCTGGTGATTCTAAAACAAAACTCTTAAATGAAGTGCTTTGTCTTGCTGGAGCAAACAAATTAGTAATTCACTACGAAGAATAGCCAAGTTTAGACACTGAAAACAATAACAGAAGACTTTTAAGAGTCCAGTCCAAGTGGCTTCTTTCTCATGCATAAAAAGAAAGAACTCATACAAAGTATATTCAGAATCATTCCTAATAATATTATGAGAAATTTAAATATATGGACACACACAACACAAATGAAAATGAAATCCTCCAAAATCTGAAACATTAAATAGGAAGATTGAAAGCATATTTTTAAACAGAATAGTTGTTTTAGATAGTGTATATTGTAGCACCAGCAAAAATAACAATCCCTAAACCTCTCAAACTGCACACTCTTGTAAGAAAACAAAATCACAGTTGAGAGAAAACAATGGTCAATTTCTTCAAGTGTCTTTTTGTGTGCATAACAAAAAGAAGAGCAGAGAGCTGGAACTACTAGTATGAAAAGCTGAGAAATGCAAAGCTTAACAAAAAGTCACTGAAGACTTTTTGCGTAGAAAAAAGTATCCTTCAGAAATAGCAAATACATAAAAGGAATGGGTTGAAGGAACATCCATCTGAAAAATTCCACTGGTAGTTACAAACACCTACATGTTCTAAGGTGATGTCTTCTTTTTACCACTTACTGTCTAGTTTGCACTGATGCCTCTGAGAGCAACTCTCAAGGTTAGAATGCAGGAATGAAGAATATTCTGCACAGGCTGTTGACAATACATTGTAAAAAGCAGAACAGTAGTTAGTGCAGAGATCATACTTCATTTGAAAAAACTCAAGCTATTTGCTGTTTCTTACCTTATTATTTTCCTTTTTATGCTTGTTAAAAAGAAAAGTTAAATATTTGTGGTGTAAGTTAAAGCAGTTCATTCTGATGTTCAGTTATTGGGGTTTACTGTCATACATTATTCTACTCTTAATAGAGCAAAAATTCCACAATGAATTAATAATTTTTTCACCACTATATTAACAATTAAACATAAAATTACTTTCTATATCTTGGAAATACAATTTGTCAAGCAGTCTTTTTCCCAGCTTAAGGCTTGCAGCCCACAGTCTTTCTCTGATACAGCCCTACTGTACAAAAGAAAACCAAGTGGTAAAAATGGGGTAAAGAAAGAGTTTTCCTTTGTTCCTATACGAGGAAGACTTTATATAGCCATCTTAAGCAGAAAGTAACTTTCTAAGGAAAGTCAGCCGAGATAGCTAGGAAGAAATACAAGGAAAAAAAGAAAAAGCAAGAGAAATAAATTGGAAAAGGGTAAAAAAAGGAGCTAGATAAGAGGTCAGCAGCACTCTGTTTCATTCTGTATTCTGCTTTAAGGACAGTGATGTAAAGAAAAATCATGTCAGGCAGTTGTTTTTGCAAACAGTTAGGGTGAATCCCTGCAGTTAATACAGCTTAGCAAATGTGGGTAGGACTGAATAGATGACAAGAATAGTAAGAGGGACCTAAACCTCTAGTTGAATAGTCTATCCCAAGCCCCAAACCAGAAACAGGCACTACTAGTAAGGATCAGGGGAAATGCTGGTATCTGGCTCTGAAGCAGCAATCCTGAAAACCTCTGTTTTTTTGGGGTTTTTTTGTGGTCATGCTTAAACTTTCCCTGGCCCTCTGTCTTCCAGGCTCCTGTGCATTTAGTAGCCTGCTGCTGGCAGATCCCCAGAAGGGGCTCATTTTTCATAGGGAAGGGCCACTTAGAGTCAGTGAATCAAGCAATTAACTCAGGTCTCAGGCCTAAAGATGTGGATGTGCCTACATGACCAGACTTCATCTGATATGTGGTGGTAACAACTTTTGTTTGTCTAATATTGAAAGAAAAAGACATAGGATGAAGTCCTTTTATGCAGCAGTTAAAACTACGGCCTATTAGGTATGGAATCCTACTTTAGCTTATAGTAATTCAGACCTAATTATTTCACTTTCCTTAAAGATTTCCTAGCTCCTAGGAAACAACGGCTGTCGATTTTAAAATGTGTGAAGAGCTTTAGGATTAGAGATGAGGAACCCTTCCTCCTCACTGATGCCCTTGCTGCTAATCAAGAAACTGATGTTTTCTCTTGGCCTCTTTCTGTATATTGCTTATTGACTTCCTAATGATTTATGCCCAGGGGCACATCTGTATCAGTAGAGAGTGGAATCAACTTATTTCCTGGTGCAGTTTACAACCCTCTAAAGGTAGCAGAGGTGGTTTGAATTTCCTTTTTTTGGAAAGCTCACTAAAACTGGGCTGTTTTTTTTTGGTGAATCCTTCTCTGGCTGTGTTCCAAAAGGTGTAATTCCCTAATTTCTTTATAAAAGAAAAGGGTTGGGGATCTCTGATCACAGGAGAGGATTCCCGGCTTTGAATCCCACTCCTTCAGAGCGCTGGATGTGCCTTGGTGAGGGATGGAGGAAGACCACCTCATTCCCATTCTGGGCAGTCTCTTCCATTGCTTGTGCTGCAAGTCTCTATACTTCAGTGCCTAACTGATTTCCTGTTTTTGGTAGGTGGTCTAATCAGCTTAAGGAGGCTTTTGGGTAACAGCCAGACATGCTAATATTTGGCACACAAGCTGGTTTTTGAGTGCAGCCTTTGGTCTGCATGATCAGATGTGGTCAGATGTTGCACAGAACAAAGATTAAAATACCACAAAGTCTCCCTCCCAGACAAAATAAATGGAATTTCTGCTATAATATATATACTGTAGGTTTTACCAGGGCAGTTATAGAGCTTGTTAGTGCCCTGACAAGTCTGGCAGAGGATAAAGTGGTATGAGGACTTCCTGGCTCTTCTGTCAGTTTAACCTGAGTTTATGTTAATTTAAGTGTTAATCATTTTCTATTGCATAGACATATAACATGATACTAATTTCATTTTTCCTCCTTGGAAATCTACAAATTACGAGCAAAATAAAATGCTGCTCTATTAATAACAATAGTTCCATTTCTGAAATGCCTTCTGTTAAATAATCTTTTGGACTTTTTCAAGCAGTAAAGAAGTTTTAATCATAGCACAGTTAGAAAATTATTACTGAAACTGCTTTATGTGTAGCAAAGAAGGCATGGAAATCAAGTCCCAGAAAGATAAAGTGATTTTCACAATATCACTAAGATTTTAACAGATATTTGACAATGATGACTTCAATTTACATCAAAACAGTTGAGTCTGTGGAATAGAATATTTTCCCTCAAACAAACGTCACCAAAACCTAGTCATATCACGCTTATTCAGATCAAATATTGCTGGCATGTATTTTTGTTTCAAATCTCTTGAAAACACATCCTAATCTTCTTGATTGTAGTAAATTAGTAAAGGGAAATGGAAGATTCAATCAGATTAAAGTCTTAAGACTTTAAAGATTAATGACACCTTGATCTGCACAATCACAGAAACCACAACCCTTTTTCAGAACTGTAGTTGAAACTGTCAGCAAAGCTGGATTTGCTGAAAGACAAGAAGTAGCAAAGATGTGATCTTTCTCACAGAAACAGTGGAAAACCTATTAATTTCAGTATGCTTAAGGTTTTGTTCTTTCAGTTGGTTGCAGCAACATGTAAGAAGTGAGAAAAATAGCTCAACAGCTATTTCTTTGTGATTAAAGTTAACTTAGAAATGAAAAACCTAAGGCAACTTAGGAGACAGAAAGACAGATGTAAGTCATAGCTCAGGGAATCTAAACACTGGAACAAGTTGCAAACAATAAACACACCTCTATACAGATATATACACCAGCGCACACAATCTGTAACCTTAGGAAAGATTTAATCACCCATTAAATGTGTTTCACAGTTTTCACACCTGCAACATTTTATAAATAATATAAATATAAATATAGATATAAACAGAAGTATAAACATAAATATAAATTAAAATAGAAATAAAAACATAAACACCATTTATATGGTATTTATAGCACACTTAATTCCTTAGATTCCCTGAAATGTGTCTTACCAATTCTGCTTTATATTTCTTAGTATGCATACCCTTCCATTCATCTGTATGTATGTAGTATGTACACATGCACACATATACTTAGGAATACCTAGGGAACTACTGCCCAGCCTGCTGCATGTGGACAGGGGCAGTGAGATGTGCTACTGCTTTGCAATGTGACAGCCAGCAGGTGCAGAAGGCAATGGAGTGACTACTACTGCCGTACTGGCAAATAGAAGGAAGAGAATCAGAGCACTGAATTCACTGAAGCACTGAGCCGGGGAAGGAAGAGGTGGTGGAAAATGGGGACGGGGATTATTATTATATGAGAAATAATATCTTTTTCTTTCTTATGTGCCTTAACCCTTTTATCAGAAAGGCCATGACAGAAGGCAGTGCTATCAAGCACTTCAGCTGACTCCTGCAATACTGAACATTTTTTGCAGCATGAGATGCACGAGACCTCTGTATAAGCACCTGGAGATGGGAAATCTGCCTTTAGACTTTTGGAAAAACTCTAGCAAGGAACAGTAGGCAGCTGCTGATGAAATATGAGGTGGGGAATGGGGTGGATTTACTCAAGAATCTTTCCTAATAAACAAACAAGCATGTTTATTGACACAGTTTATATGGATAGAAAGCTTCAAAGAGAAAGGATTCTTAATATCCACTTTAGTTTCCATTTGTATTATGCCCCTTTTTGTATTTTCAGTATTAGCAATTCTAATCAGCTCCATTTTTATTACCAGTTTCTTTCAAGTTTCCTATGCTTTTAGGTTTTGAGTCATGAATATAACAAATATGATAATTGTTTTCAACCAGCTATTTCTAGCGGCTTAATTTTAACTGCAATACAAAGGTCTGAGATTTATGTGCATGTTTAGTTTGTTGTTTTTATTTTTTTAAATAAAAAAATTCCAAGGACATTGTAGAATAAACTTTCAAATTTTTGGGCTTTTTTTTTTTTTTTTTCAACATATCACCTTCTTTCATGTAATCTTAGTATCTTCTGTTCATTTTCTGAATTATTCTGTTCAGGTTCCTATGTCATGCTCAACACCTTAGCATCTGGTTTTGTAATTTATTGTTCTGTACAATGCCAAAAGGGAAGATTAAAATGTAAATAGAATACATGGGAGTTCATTCTATTTAAACAATTATGTACTGTGGTTGTTTTGCTCTGTCCTGCATGCAAGAAGACGATGACCTGAGTGCACACATACAGTTTGCTTTCTTAGCACTGTTAAGACTAGCTGCCTGCCTGGGAAATGTGCCTTCGGCAGAACTTGCCTTCTATGTAGGATCAGTCTCTTCCTTACTGATCGCAACCTTCAGCAACAGAGAGGGTTTCTAGGGTTTCTTTCATGGAGCTTTATTCATCTTGCAGACTGATTTACCACTAGAGAAAGTTTGGCCAAGTTGGAACAAAGAAGGCATTGTGCAAATATAGATGATGGCAGGAGGAGTTTTCTTAACTCAGATTTTGGTATATGTTATGGAATAATCAGCAGGTGGCAGCTAATATGTGCTTGTGTAATAGATAAATACACCATATGTAATATGCATGTTAACTGAATGCATTTTGCTTCCTTTAAACGAGTAGAACAAAACATGCTTGTTTCAAACTGTTAGAAACTAGACATATTCATTAGAAACCTGATGTTGAAAACCTAGCTGTGAGTCATTTCTACCTTATATCAATCTGTTTGAGCATGTAATTAAAGTGAATTCATGATTTTATTTCTTGGATGTTGAAGGAGTGGCAAAGAGCCTGAAGGTGTAGTTGCTGGTGGCAGTGAGGAGGAAAATATTCATAACATTTGAGAAAGTGGATGGCCCTTTATGAGGCGTGAGAAACATTCCAGGCTCCTGGAGGAGCTCTGGCTGGTTTGGAAGCACTGCTGCTGAATGCAGGAAGGGTTCATGCTGCAGGACCCCAGGGTGGTCCAGCCCTCACCTTCATTTGGAGCTGAATATCATTATGAAGCTATAGAGAAATTCTGAAATAAAGCCTATAAGGATGCTGGGGAGGGACTTTTCATTAGGGATTGTAGTGACAGGACAAGGGGTAATGGGTTAAAACTTAAACAAGGGAAGTTTAGATTGCATATAAGGAGGAAGTTCTTTACTGTAAGAGTGGTGAGGCACTGGAATAGGTTGCCCAGGGAAGCTGCGAATGCTCCATCCCTGGTGGTGTTCGAGGCCAGGCTGGACAGAGCCTTGAGTGACATGGTTTAGTGTGAGGTGTCCCTGCCCATGGCAGGGGGGTTAGAACTAGATGATCATAAGGTCTTTTCCAACCCTAACTATTCTATGATTCTAAAATAGTCTGTGCACACATAAATGTCTAAGAACTAAACCAACAGACAGTGAGGGAAAGCAAACAGGGAATCCTTTTCAGAATTGCAATATGGCATCAAAGCAGATCACTTACACAGAGTACAATCTCAGCAACAGTCACAAGAATAATCAACCATCCTTGATTATTTTTTTACAATCTCAACAGTAAAATATGCCAAGACCTGGTACATTTGCCAAAGGAACAGAAAAACCTGACATTTTGGATGTATCTGCAAGTTATTTCTGAACTTGTTTGCAGTTCCTAGTGAGCTCCTATTAACACCTATTATTAGTAATTGATTAACAGAGGAGAAGAAAGACTACGTTTAAAAATCAGAAGAGTACTTTTAAAAATTGAATTACTTCAGATTGTTAGAGGTGTAACTACATGTGCAGCATACTTTTTCTAGTTTCCAAATACTGTAAAATTAACTGCAAAACACAGTTTTTCAGGTACTAATGAAATATTTAGAAAATTCCTTACAGCTCAAAGGAAGTCTTCCTGCTTTAAGCTGTGTGTCTGAATGCCAAGCAAGCATTTATTCAATGTCCATGGAGTAAGCATTTAAACAGGAAGTAAAAGATTACTTAACAAGAATTCTGTGCGATTGGCAGATATTGGAATTTGACTGCATTTCTGAGTTATTTAAGATGATAACAAATGAAATGTGTGCATCCAAAAAAGCTGGTTTTGGATGGCTGACCTTTACTTGCTGATGAAAGTAAAATGAAATAAACCACATTTCATCTTCTTTGAAACTGTTGTGTAACGCTGAGCTGAATTGTAAATATTTCACTAGGAGACTTCTAATAGGTTCTCAAAGATTTTATTTTTCTTTTCTAAATAGAGAATAAAATATGATAATCTCCCAGGAGACTTCCTGAAAGATATTTTAAATTGTCATTTTGTGCAAGGAAGCAAGACAGAGTTTTGCAGAGCTGATGTGTTGAGAGTATGATTGCTCTAGCTAGATTTATTTTTCCATTGGGATTTTACATCACTGTTTTATTTAACTACCACATATAAGGGAAACTACATAAAAGGGATAGCGTTTAGGCAAATGTGGCACAGAATTTAGCTTTGGAATAACCTGATTACAAAAGCTAAAAACAATAGCAATGTTTCCACTGCTGTTATTGTTTGAAATGCAGAGAAAATATTTTTATTTCTTTTACAAATTTCTGCAGCGTATAAGCTGTTTTTCTCAGCTAGTGGAGGACAAACTCAAGTTTGCTGGGCAGTTTCTATAAATTATGTTGGAAATTACTTTCTTGTTTTCATCGGACAAGGTGAACTAAGTGCCCTTTGTTTCCTATTCTCTCTCCATACATTGGTTCTCAAATGATTTTTGATTCTGATGCACTGGGCATAAAATTAGATTTTGACCTATAAAAATTCAAGGAGACTTGATTACAAAATGTTGTTGGTGTGTTTTTTTTTTTTTTGTCCATTATCAGTTTGTCAAAACTAAAATTTATTTTGAGAATGTCACATTTGTTAACATTTTCTTGAGGACATTTTTTGTAAGATTTTGAACAAGTATTAAGGGAAGCCCATAGCTGCTTTAAAACCTGCTGACCTCATTCAGGAGGGAATGCTTTGAAAGGTTTCAATTTTACTCTGAAGAAAATGAGAACATTTCCAGTATGACAAACATTTTCAGAGGAAAAGAAATCATTCCACCTATCAATTTATGATACCCTTAATGGCTGGAAGATTTCTCACCCCTCGTCAAGCCTGGAGGACAGGAGCACAGTGTCACAGACTGTCAGGACGGATATGACACCACCACCATGTCTTTCTCATTGAGCTGTACAACTGGATCACCCTCTAAAGCAAAACAAGGGTAGAAGAAATATATGTCTCCTTGATACAGATGTAGCCTGAGTAGTTTCTATCAGGAGATATTCTAGCAGCTGTTGCTCTAGCAGCAAGCACCCAGAAGAGTACCATGCTTCCCAGTGTCCCCATAGCTTTTAGATAAGGGTACCTCAAAGGATGTGCCTTAAAGAGCTTGTACCTGTAATATGCACATGTACAATACCTCTGAGATAGATACCTTTTGAAAATTTCAGTCTCCTCACTGGTCCTGTACTCGTCACCTCTAAAACGGGATGATTATAATGATAGCTTCATGGTCTCAGTCTCAGACACTGGGATTCTTATTAAGAACATCTTCAACCCACTCTCTTTCCTACCTACCTCTTTCTTTTTCATTCTACTGCTGCTGAAAAAAGATCTTTTCTTCATCCTCTGACCCTGTTTTCATCTTTACTTTGTTGCTTTTTGGGGCAATATCACACCTTTTCTTAGAATTAGGGAAATCTGGCAGTTCCAGCAACATCCTAACAAATTACTGAACTAATCAAATACTACTATGGCCCGTGTCAGTTTTCCTATCCTTTGCCCTGATTTAGAGTTTACTATTTTCTGTGTATTTGCCCATTTTAAGGCATATCGACAGAACTTTGAGTGTTCTTGATAGGGCCCAGCTGTTAATCCAACAGTTATTACACACATAGAAATCCTGGAATAAAGTCCTGTGAGAAGGCTGGGACAACAGGACTTGAAAGCAGGGCATTATTTTTTCTTCTGACATTACTCCTCAGAGAGGGGAAAGCTTCCCAGTGCCCAGACAACTAGAGCTAGATAAAGAACTGGAAACCTTAAGACTTCAAGAGGTTCAGGAAAAACAGGATCTCTAGACGTGCCCAGAGTAAAGACTGAAGAATAGAGGCAGTTTCTTGATAGTGTTATTTGTTTGTTAAACATATTTTGTATTATATAGATTTCCTACTGTGTCATTTATTCTGTATTATCAATTCAGAATTGAAGATCTATGGCTTTACTGTGTTATTTGCCATGCAGAATTGATTTCCATGCCTACAAGTGTATACTTGACTAAGGGTGCTAGTTTCTTTCATGGAGACATGGTACAGCATGTATTACATCCCTGACATTTCTGCAAACTTACTCCTTAATCTTACATGCATTTCATACTGGCCTTGCTCTGCTTATTATTCATTACTAGTTATTCCTCATTTCCCCAGCAGCAGGCACTTCAAGTTAAAAATGTCTGCAGGATCCAGATCACTGATGCTTTCAGGTGAAATCTTTGCCCAATTAATGAGCATGTATTGAAATCCATTTAATTTAGTTATAACACTGGTGTTTTGCATACATTTTCTGGACCTAAGATTGCAGGCTTCATGTAGATTACTATGCAAATGCCTCATTGGAAATAAGAGGCATTATGTTCTTCCATCTGTGTTCAGTCAGCTCTGTCTGCTTCTAACCCCAATTCTCTCCCTGTCCTGCTTCTCAGGTCTTCTGGAAGATTCTAGGTGCAGGTGACAGTGCTGCCACCACATAACACTGCTCTGAACCACCAAGTCACTTCTTCCTATGCTCCTCAGTAAGCCCATACCAGAGCCCTGCTCTGGCCTGACAACCAGCTGACACAGGTCCTGCTCTGATGTTTAGTGGGGCTCCGTGCTGTGCCTCACTTTTAACATGTTTTTACCTTACCAATTGGGAATTGCTGTTCTTAAAGTTACCCTAATGTTTGGCACAGTATAAATATGACCATTAAGTTATCAAGATATTTATAGTCCAAATCAGGCTATGATACAACAAAAAGCAGCATAGTGAAGAAAGACACAGAATGACATAGAGAACAATTAATACTAAATTGAAAACAGCACACTAAAGTAATTCTTGCTGTAGCTGTTAAGGAGAAAAATCACTTAGATACAGCAAAGAAAGGGAGGCTTTGAAAATAAATAATAGAATCAACGAGGTTTCAGATCATCAAGTCCAACCATTACCCCAGGACTGCCAATTCCATCACTAAACCAGGACACTAAGGGCCTCATCTACACAGTTTTTGAACACTTCCAGGGACGGTGATTCCACCACTTCCCTGGGCAGCCTGTTCCAATGCCTGATCACCCTCTCTGTGAAAGACGTTTTTCCTAATATCCAGTCTAAATCTCCCCTGATGCACCTTGAGGTCATTTCCTCTTGTCCTATCACTTGTTACTTGGGAGAAGAGATAAACCCCCACCTCACTGCAACCTCCTTTCAGGTAGTTGTAGAGAGCGATAAGGTTCTCCCTGAGCCTTCTCTTCTCCAGACTAAAGAATCCCAGTTCCCTCAGCCATTCTTCATAAGACTGTTTCTCCAGACCCTTCACCAGCTTCATTGCCCTTTTCTGGACATGTTCCAGCTATCAGTATCTCTCGTGTAGTGAGGGGCCCAAAACTCAGCACAGGATTAGAGATGTGGCCTCACCAGTGCCCAGTACAAGGGAATGATCACTGCCCTGGACCTGATGACTGCTCCATTTCTGATACAAGCCAGGGTGCCATTGGCATTCTTGGCTGCCTGAGCACAAGCTGGATCCTGTTCAGCCAGCATCAGTCAACAGCTCCAGGTCCTTTTCCACTGAGCAGCTTTCTAGCCACTCTTCCCCACGTCTGTAGCACTGCATGGGGTTGTGGCCCAAATGCAGGGACAGGCACTCTCACTCAACATAGTGTCACCTGAAAATTTACTGAGGCTGCACTCGATCCAAACAATAAGGAACGAGACTGGCCCTAATACCGAGCCCTGAGGGACACCAGTAGTGACTGGTTGCCAACTAGATGCACCACCATTTGCCACCAGTCTTTGGGGGCTGCCATCCAGCCAGTTTTCAATACAGTGAAGACAATTCTTAGCCCTGTGCCTTTGGTCTTCAGTGGAAAAGTCTCCTAAACAGAAGAATTTCAAATAGTGGGAAGAAGAGGGGTACCAGAAGGACTTTCTTGTAAGAGCAAAAAGATACGGGCACATCTCCCTCAAATGTGGGCTTCCTTGGTCCTCAATCAGCACTTTACTTTTTGCTTGGCAGCTTCGTAAGCTATTGTTATGTCCTGAATAATAAGGCCCACTTTCTTTGTATTAATGGTGGCAGAGGTTTGCTACCATGCATCATAAGTCTGAAGGTGTATTTCTATCGTAAATACAGAGGATGAAACCTACTATTTGAATGTCATTCCCACAGCTTGACTAACAGTCTGTCACTGTCATTTTAGCATCCTAATTACATCAACATTGTCCTTTGTGACTCATACTGCAGATTTCCAATCAAAATGTCTCTGATGAGGCAAGTAGTACTATGGTAATCAGGCAGCTGAACAACATCTCTAAATAATCCTAGCCAGTTCAACATCCCAACTGCACTGTAGAATATCGACCTGAACAGCTAAATGTAGCAGGAAGGTACACATCACTCTGAACTGCTCTAGCTTATATAGCTATTAAGGAACAATTAAATATGCATGAGAATTGCCAGACTTCAGTGCATCTCACCCCTGGAACCTGATAGCATTGAGTGATGTAAAGAAACAGCGAGAAAATATAATTTATGTCGGTTGGTATCTTCCCTGTGTGCTTTCATGCATGACAATGAATTCCCACAAAAAAATTCCCACACCATAGACTTATTAAAAATGTTTTCCCCAGGAAGACCTATGTTTCTGGGTACTGCAGCACTGTGAATGCACAGAACTTCCATTCTCCCAAAGAAATAAATTTCTAGGAATCACAGCTGTAGAACAAAGGTTCAAAAATTAACCTGGTGTACTCCAAAAACTGGAGATGAAAAAAACACAGTACTGATTAAAAGAAATCCTGTTATGGGACTGTGGGAAAGCAGCTCTGGAGTTTTACTGTTTGATATTTTCAATACAGTTTAAGCAACTTGCTTCTTGTTTTCTCAAGGCAGAGGACTTTTAATGTGAAGGTTTGAAATAGTCTCAAACAAATGCTCTTTTTTTACCTTTTTTTTTTCTTTTCCTTAGATGTCAGAGATCCAAACCATGACTGCAGAATACTTTGTGTCTCAAGCAAAATTGGGCTGAATACACTTGGCTGCAAGGCTTCATTAGGAACTGGTTTAGCAATTGAGTAGAGCCAGAGAAGAAAAATGCTTGAGTGAAATTCTCTGTATTTTGGAACTCATCAGATATGGCATGGATATGGTTTGAACTACTCTAACACTATCACTGGCACAGGATGACTGCTATAATTTAGAGAAATTTGCCATTGATTAGATGATCCTGTGCTGTTTTACTGCATGTTAGGGCTATGCTAGTTGGGATGCACTGTGATGTATTTTCTGTACAGTTTTGGGTGGTTTTCTTATTGTTTTTTTTCTTTCTTATCCTAAAATGATCCATGAAGTTTTATAGCACGGAGTCCCATTTTCTGTTTAGTACTGCAGGACTAGGACAGTGGTATAGCAAAGATTCTTGCTGCTTAAGCTTGTCTCCTCCCTGAGAATGGTATGCCACTGCTGTCTGCACAGGACTGCCATTTGGTAAAGAAAACAATGCCTGTGGCTTGCCAGCAATTCTAAAATCACTGCCCTCACTTCTAAAACGTGAAGTGAAACGAAGAATGTGTTTAGTTTGTGATAGTGCAAAAATACATAGAACTTTTATTCTGCTGGGGAAAGATATCCTAAAATGAAATAAAACCCGAAAATTTCAGAACTGCTTATGCTATAAGTAGATAAAAGTGATCTGGGATCTGTTCTTGGGCAGGAATCTCATCTTCAGCCATCAGAACTCTCTGTTCTGAATAGCACATTGATCTGCAGCAAGTCTTCCCAAATGTGTGTGTTCCCCATTCACATTCTACTCTTTTCCACAGATTTTTCTCTGATTTTCAATCTTAATATTCAATCAAGGTATCAGTTTTTAAAATTACTTCCATAGGATTGCTTACTGTTATAGCATAGATTTTGGAAGTGCTGCTATCTCTAAGGCATAGTTAGCCTGCAAACAAGCCTCCTTTTCCAAGTAACTGTGGAAATCATAATGATGGTGCTGGTATTAAATTTTGCTATGAATGAAAGATTTATCTTATATAAATAAAATCCCCTTCTATACTAACAGGGAGAGGTTTATCTCAGTGTAACTAAGACTGGTTCCCTTGTACTGATTTAATTCTCTATTGAGTAATTGGGATCTGTGACAGCTTTGGGCTTGCAAATCAGCACAGGTGAGATCCTGCAGAATGGAAAAATAAAAAGGGAAAAGTAATCAATGAAATTACTTTCTAATATCAGTGTCATGTGAGCTGCACCTCTGGTAGGTCCATATTACTGGATCGTAGCCTCGGCACGTGTGCCCTCCAAATAAGCCCAAAGTAAGCCATTTAGGTTCAGATATCATGTAAGCACAAGCTGTAATCTGTGTCCTTCGAGAGGACTGTCTGCACTGATGCTCTTAAACACAACCCGGAGCAGAGCTGGGTTGCTTCTTGAGTATGGCCAGAACAGTTATAAAACATAAATCTTATACAGCACAAACACTGTGATAGTCCTTAGAAATCATAGTTTGTTAGCACTTCTACTAATTTGTGCAAGAGGGCAAGGAGGTCAGAACTTTGCTCACAGAAGGTATGTACTGGTAATAGTACACTACATAGCACTTAAGTGTAAAGGCTTTGCCATCAGAAAAATCGCCATGCACTTTCTTTGATGGATACCAAGCTTTTTCATTTGGTAGAATATAACCTCTATTCTAATATGACGTGAATGCCTGAAAGAAGCCATTCTTAGTCTCAAGGTGATATGAAGAAAAGATAGATGGATACAGAGGAAGAGCAGAGTAGGTAAATACACTCCAAGCTGATATGCAGTACAGCTATTTTTTTTATGCTTCTTCTCCCCTTGTAGATTGTATATTTAGAGACTTTGTGAAGAGACAAACAATATGCTATAAAAAAGCAAATGTTAAGTAAAGATATATTCATCACAGGAAAATGACCCAATCTATCATTCCATTTTCTGAAACACAGGAGTAGACAGTACCAGCAGTCACTGGTCATTACTTTCAGAGATGTGTCAACTGCTTTTTATTTTGCATGGATCTAAAAAAAGAAAAAGGAAGGAAGGAAGGAAGGGCGGGAAGAAGGAAGGAAGGGAGGGAGGGAGGAAGGAAGGAAGGAAGGGCGGGAAGGAAGGGAGGAAGGAAGGAAGGAAGGAAGGAAGGAAGGGAGGGAGGAGAGAGGGAAGGAGGGGAGGAAGGAGGGTGGGT
>WYDI02019250.1:0-30744 GCA_009867235.2 Psittacus erithacus | reverse complement strand
TATCACCGCTGTTCCCAGACCAAAAAATCAAAAACACAGCACTGCACCAGCTACTAAGAAGGAGAAAAATGATTGCTGCTGCTGAACCCAGGACATGCTGAAAATCTTTTCCAGCTTGTCTTTTAGCAAAAATTTAAGATAATAATAATAATAATAATTTCTTACTTCTTCCTAAAAAATAAGATAGCTTCCTGAAGAGGATTTAACTGGAGAGCTTTCCTAGAGGTCAGTGACATAGGAGGAAGTTCACAACCACAAGAGTTAGCTATGAGTGGTGTGTAAAAGCAGAATGCACCCTAGGATAAGATGGAGGAGAAAAGGGAAGGAAGAGGAAGAAGGGAAGGAATTTGGATATTCTATAAATACAGAGGGTATTTGGAACACCCTGAGAATCCCTGTGTGCCACTTAGACACTTAGAAGAACACGCATTTATTCCACTATATTATCTGTACATGCCCTCATGCTTATACAACTTCCTATTAAGTCAGTGGACTTCTAAATATTGACATAGAAATATATATATCTATAATTCAAAGTAAATTATAGCCTTTGTTTTCAAATTGCTTGGGCATAACAGCATAAATATTGTTTATAACATTATTTCTTTGAAAGTCATCTCATCAGCTTCTACTTGTTCTCACTGTTGCGTATTCAGGTCTAACCTTTCCTTGAAATCTCATTTTAAAATAATGCTTATATTAATGGTCTCATAATAGGCTGTCATTTAAAATAAGTTTAAATGATCCAAAAGTATGACCAAGCTTAAACCATTGTTCCGAAAAATGTTTCATTTATTGCATTCCTTGTAGCTATTGAAGTTAAAAATTGTACAGTTAGAGGGTAAATTGCAAATCCAGTAGTCTGTTTTATCATTATGATGAAAACCATACCAAAATTTGCAATATAAATTAAACTTTCCCTGGGACTTTTGACTTCTGATGCAAAGGTTGCTTTTATAAATGTTTCTTCAAAGCTCTATAATACACCAAATTCATGTGATATTTAAATGATATATTGGCACTGCACCATCATCATTTTGTTTAAGGACGCAGAAACTAGATGCATACTCTTCAGTACACTAAGGAAACTGCTCAGTATGCAGAGGTTTGAGTCACATGATTCCTATTAATTTTAATGGAAGCTACATGGATAAAACTGTGTGCTGAAATTCATGAGAAGCTAATGTCAATAGAATTTACTATTCCCAAATTTGCTCTCTGAACCTTTGTGCCTGGCTACCTGCACCTCCATAAAGGTCCTGGGAGGAAGGAGGGGGCGGAGCAGTATGAAGTGATTAAAGCAAAGGCATTCAGAGTTTAAGGGGTCTATGGTGTGTGCTCAAAGGTAGGAAATAAGTAATAAATATCAAATGGGAGAAAAGGTAGTTTTAAAATTATGCTTTCTTTAAAATCTCCTTTGAAAGCATGATCTTAAATCATGCATAGTGTGTTTTGTACATAATACTTTTGGGGTTTTTTAAGTCATGTAGAAAATATATATTGATTTTGAAATCTGACACTTCAGTGAAGTGTACCAAATAGACTCTCATTTATACAATAAACAACAAAAATACACTCAGAGGTTGTTCTTAGAATTTACCTTACATGCATAAATATAGTTGCTGGATTTCTATGAATGTCAAACTGAAAAAGATTCAAACTGAACCCATTTGATATGTCTAAAAAGTGTGAGAGAAGAAAAAAAAAAATTATAAAGAAAAGCTTTGGAACATAATTAGGATGTTTAAGAAGAAGAAACAGTTAAGTGCTAGCTTTGGGTTCAACAGTTCCTGCTACCATTACCTCTCCAGAAATCAGTAGAACTAAACTTGGGTATGAATAAAAGCATCACACACTATGGAAAAAATAAGATCAAAATATGGTTTTTAATCTTACTCACATCTTAGCCTATTGACTCAAACACTGAACAACTAATATGCTTTGAGAGTTGTTCAGCACTGCCAAATATGCCATCCAAGCCCGCTTTTTTGGCAGGATTATATGCAGCTTGTATTTATTAGATAGGCAGCTATTTGAGTTGATTAGCTACAAACATTTCATGAAAAAGAAATAATTTCTCATTCACTATAAATACATGTAGTTTTCTTCACCACTTGCTGACTCAGCTTCACTTGTGGTCTGAAGGATGAAGTCATATGTTTTTTTCATATTCTTGTTTTAATTTGTAGTGTTGAGAGGAATAAAAGCAGTAGTCTGTGATAGCTTGCCCTTGCTCTGTTGCACTGCTCCTGAGGACAGAAGCTAGAAAATACTGCTAATGACTGAAGAAGTCACCAGCAAACTTTCTTTGCAGAGTTAGAGAAGGAGACAGCAGTGATACCAAATACATTGACTATACACATCTGGCAAACTTAAGGGCTGGTACTAACTTGTATGACTAAACCTGAACCCAGATCAGGACTTAGCAGAGACTGGGGAGTGGGATGGTTTCTTGACTGTCTCTCCTCAAGTAACCTAGGGAAACTGAGCTCATCAGAGTTTTTTTCTGGTTTGGTTTTTTTCCCTTTTTTTTTTTTTCAATCCAGCAGAACTGTATGTGAACTTGTGGACAGCTCTTTGAATGCTGGGAATCTCCAAGAAGCAAAAATTGCAATTGACATAACTGTTTAATGGAGCAGTTAAAAAATCATGGTCTTGATTTTCATACTGACATTGGAATCATAACTGTTTTACTGGTTTCTTTCTCAGCTCACTGATATTCTCAGGCAATGTTCTGATCTGGGATATAGTTAGAACACAGTCATGGCCTGGAAGTAATGAGAAGGAAATAGAGAATGACTTGGCACCCAGTACCTAGCTAATGAGTCCATCCTTCCAAGAGTCTTTCACTTTACAGGGGGAAGTTTAGTTTTATTACTACTCCTTTTGCTTCTTCAAGGTATATACTTGAAAGGACTCCCACTTCAACTTTTCTGGCTGCCCTCCATGCTTCTTAAAAATAACAATTACAGACTTTATTCTCCTCTTGATAGACTCTGAATACCACCTGAGTGTGAATAAATTGATGCACACATTGCTTTCGTTGAGATCCTATCTGATTTTTGACACAACAGCTTGTAGTAAATCTACGTCGTATGAAAGGCTATTGAAGACAACTAGCAGAGACCTGGGAAGACAGGAGCTATGCACTTTGGGAAAATGCCAGTTACATAGATTTAGAGGAAGGGGCATTGTCACAGTATCAGCTGCAGTGAAAGCATTATTGCAATTCAGATTTGAAGAAAGAATATACTCAGAATTACACATGTGGTAGATTGCCCCAGACATGTAGGAGAAAACCAAACATATGAAACACTGGAGTCATCTAATGCCATGTGAAAAATGTGGCTTGGTATAAATCTTGTCCTTGCTGTGTGCCAAAAAGCCAGTTATTTAGAAAGCTATTCGCATTTCTGTGCTTTCAGAGAACTCCTTTCAGATAAATATTTAATAGTATAGACATTGCTATAATTAACAGATTTAAATGTACAGAGTTTGCTGAAGAAGTTTCATGGAATAAGGTCAAATAATAGCAAATATCAATGTATGTCACCCGTGCACTTGCTTAGTTTGGGATCTGTTGAATGAAAGGCACACATAGGGAAAAAAAACAAGGTACCCTCGTATTTAACAATACAGTTGCTGTCAGCAATGTAGTTGGAAGATAATAGAAGTAATCCTTAATACAAAATGACATTTTGCAAGTAGTGAGAAGATGTGTATATACATTTGGTAGCAAAGGTTTGGAAGATGATCTATAACTTGTGCAAAATGCAGTAGACTAGGTGTAGAGAGAACTCAAAGGTGCAAACAGCTGAGTACCAGTAATAAAAAGACAGATTGCAAAAATTAAAAAGAACTCTAAGGAAGAGATTGCAAGAGAAAACAGGACTTAACCTCTGTTGATATGCTATAGAATCTGACCTGAGAAAGCATGGTTGGATTTTTAACAGACCAGTTTTTATAAATGACTCAAAACAGCTCTTCTAATGTGAGATGGGGCGTCTTAGTACAAAGTTTACCTTCCACTGGCTTTCCCTGCCTAGTGGAAACTGCTGCATCTCTCCTCTCCAGTGACACACAGCAACAGCTGGCAAATGTTTATGCATAGGCAGTCAAATACTATAACTAGGATTGTTAAAATGAAAAAACTTAGCTTATATGGGAGTTGATATGGTATCCAGCTACTGCACAAGCAAGTCATTGGCCCTGTATTTTAACAAAATGAGATTGTAATTAGGTGCCTTTGATTCTAAAGGCAGAATGAGCTGCACATTTCTGGCTGCCATTCCCAAAGCGTGACATAAGAGTAATCAGCCATAGACCCATTCTCTGCTCGCCCCACATTTTCACTCCATTAGTAACTCGCAACTAGTCCCTGGGCAAGACAAGATTCTCAGTCATCAGTGAGCAATAAATATCTCTGCCAGAGTTGATAAGATTTCTCAGGCACATATCGTACTTTTTATTTTATTCCTGTTTTTCAATTTCACAAGCTGTCTCTGTGTTGAAGTTGGGTCTGGATCCGTAGCTGCTTTGCCACAGTAGGAACTAACTTGCTTCCCTATACTGGGCTGTGGCCAGAGCAGCCTCTCTCTAGGTCTGGGAAATCCTATAGTCCTGTAATACAGTTTAAAGTTACCTTACTCTTCCTCTTGGGATCTGAGCATAGTCTTAATAGCTCATTGACTTCACCAAGAACCCTGTGCTTAGAATAATTACAGAATTGGGTCCAGATTCTGGCACTAGACATCTCAAAATGGAGATTAATGACTACATTCAACAGCTATTCCCCAAAACACACAGTATTACCATAGGACGTCACAAATGATGTGTGAAATGAGACACCTTTGTTGATTGTCAGTGTGCAAAGAGGATAAAGAGAATGACATGTAATTATTACTGTGCTATTAGCTGTGATATTCAACCTACACAAAGACAGAAAAGTCCAATAAATCCAAAAGCCTTAGACTTGTTAAAAAAAGAATAAACTTATTGGAAACTTCTTTTTCATAAATTTCACCAGAACTTTTTTCTGGAAAGGAAAAGGGTCCACAAAAAAAAAGGGAGACATTTTAAGTTAGTCTTCTCTCAAAGCTCATCCCCTTCTTCATCTTTACTTGGAAAAACTCAAATAGCTTCAGTGCATTAGTACAGGTTTGAGAGTATTGTGAATGTACCTTTGTCTGATAACATAGATGCAATGCTGTGTACAAACATATAATACAAACAGAAATGAATACAAGGCATGTCTGCCAAAGTTAAGAATTTTTTTTCCAGTTTTATGAATTTTATGTTTTCTGGCAAATTACAGAACATACATTACCCAATCTGAGAGATAAACTGCTAGCAAAATGTGTTAAAAACAACTGAAGCAATCGCATGCACCAATACTGACATCAGTTCTGTAAACTTCCCAAAGGCAATTTCAATAAATTCAGAAAGTCCCTAAATATTTTTAAGATAGATATGTCAGGCAGATCAGAATCCCTCCAGTTCTGAAACATGAACAGTATTATTTATATATGAAATGTTATGAAAAGGTGAAATTAATTTTTATGTGCAAAGAAAACTGAAGAATATTAATCCTGGGCATTTTGTTTTCTACATAGTCCACAGATTATTTTACACTTAAGGGGTGCTTATTTTCTGCTCATTTAATTGATAAATCCATAATGAAAGTTTTCAAATATTTTTATTAAGAAAAAATATACTACATAGCATTAATGTTCACAATTTCAATTAAGATCTAGCCAGTAGATCTTCAAAAGGTACGTTAAAAAGAAATTTAATATTGAATTGTTTCTAATGGTATCCAACAGGCATCAGCACTGGGTTCAATGATGTTAAGTATTAGCAGCAGTGATCTGAAAATGCAAATAAAAATTACCATGCTAAGGATCAGAGAACAACAGAAAGATTTCTTGAGGAGTATATAATGATGAGATCAAGGAAGAGGAAGTCTCTTTACAAGCTTGACTCATTGAAAAAAATAATTATATTAGGAGAGTTGCATGCACAATTATACATCACTACAAAAGAATTTCACCCCCCAAAAAATGGGGTACAGCATCTTGGAATGCCTTGGCTCTACAGGGATTTATGAGCCATAATGGACCAGCGACTCAACATGAGCTCCCATTGTGAAGCTGCAAGAACAGACCTAATGTAATCCTTGAATACTGATGCAATTGTTGGAATAATTCCCATAGATCTGCTGTCAACATTTTAATGGGAATGGGGGAAAAAAAATGATAGTTCTCAAAATTGCATTCAAAATTAATTTGAGTACAGGAGGAGATTATTTGCTGTGAAAGTATAAATTCAATCTCATTACCAAAAAGGAGGGCTGAGGGTGACTTGATTAAAGTCTATAGACCATGGGTGAAAACCCTCTTATGCATATAACCTTTATCGTGAAGGAAGAATAACAAACCAACCACTCTACCATTCCAACCAGGCCCCAAAAGAAAAAAAATGTATAATAATAATAATAATTCTGAAGCCGAACACTGACAAATTAGAAACAAAGACTTTTTCTACAAATGAAAATAAATATTGAAATAAATTGCCCAAAAGCAATGAGTTCTTTTACTGGCATACCTTCAAATCACGACACAAGATAGAATTTCAACAAATACTAGCTGTCCTTTAGTTAAAAAATAATTTTATTACACTTGACACCCAAAAAATCAAAGAGATAAAATTTAGGGGGTTTTCACTTACCAGCAAACTAGCTGATGCTGAATTTCAGAAATACAAAACAGAATAGAAAAAAGAAGAAATAAAATAGAGAGAAATTTGAAGGATCTATTCAAAATTACATTGTCTGAAGATCTGAGGCCTGACTTGGGGATTTTGTTATAATTCTAAGTGAGGATCTCTGACTGTAGACCATATGCTCTACTGTGGTATGTATTG
This sequence comes from Psittacus erithacus, assembly GCA_009867235.2. NCBI lineage: Eukaryota > Metazoa > Chordata > Aves > Psittaciformes > Psittacidae > Psittacus > Psittacus erithacus. Next base: position 23,823 of record WYDI02019250.1, on the reverse strand, counting down.
CATAACTATGGAAAATGTCTTAATGTAGGTATTTTTCAGTCGCATAAAATTGTCTGTTAGAATTTATATCCCAGCTGGTATGATGTTATACAGAAACAATATCATGTGTTGTTCTGCAAGTTGCGCATATGCTTGGTTTCTGAGGCCAAAAATCAGGATGTGGTTTGAAAGAAAGTGGGAGGAGTCGACTAGTAAAAGTGTTATACCATATGACAACCTCAAAAAAAAAGAGCCTATCAGTTGGGAAAATATATAGCAGAAGCAGAGACTGCCTTTACTGCAATAACTGGTGATCTGCTGTGCACATGTGCACATTCTCATACACTGGAGTTTTAAAAGAATAGCATTGCAACTTATTGTTTGAGTAGTCTAAATGTCCACAATGATAAAGCAAAACCACTTATTTGTCATGCAATCCTATATATTGTGCTAGTATAAATCACTCAGAATTTCAGTGTATTAGAGATAACCTAAATTATTAAGAATAAAAAATGGCTTCTATGTCTAGAACAGGAGTCAAGATGGTCATATATCTCTGTATAAAGGTCCACTTTTAGGCTTGCTGTTGATTAAGGAGATGCTCCTGAGTAATTATCGACCAGAGAGTAATGGTCTGTAAATCACCTGGGTGGATTTTAAAGATATCAGAATGATAGGACTCATGATCTAGAAAGTGTGCAACTTGTAACATACCAGTTTAACACACCTCTTCCTCAGGTGAGTCGTGTATCTGCTTAACTCTGAAAACTTTTTACTGCCAAACCCAATATGACCAAGTGGAAACATTTTTTTGATCCCTAAGTTAACATACGAGGTCTCCCTGAGTGTTTAACTTGGGTTAGAGAATCACAGTGGAGTGAAAGTAAACAGTTTCAATCTCAGTAAGCACAAGTAATAAATGAATTTAAAAAAAAAATTAAATAGCTTCAGAGGCAGTTTTATATACATTTACTCTTGATATATAAAGCAGTTGAAACAGTAGGAAAAATAAGTTTCTTGGGGAAATCACAGCATTTGTAGCTCTCTGTTTGTTTCCTACATTAAGTATTTGAAGTATGTTGAAATTTTCAGGCTTCATATGGACACACTTAGTCACATAAATTTCCCTAGTATATTCAGTCAAGTTTTCAGTAGTTATTTTTTTTTATTCTTATGTTTTCTGACTGTATGATTAATGTACATAAATAAGTAATCACCAGATGGAATGAAATTCTGCTTCCTGAACTTACGTAAGTACTGTAATTAAAATAACTTGAAATAGCAACATGAATAAACTATACACAAATTAGCCATTTTTGCAATTAAAACATAAACCCAAAAGATGTCCTCATATATTTAAAGCACTTTGGATTAAATTAAAGACAGATAATAAATGAAAGGGTTCTCAAGGGTTAATCTTTACTTTAATCTTTAATTTACAAACAATTCTAACACATCCTTTTGTACTATACAGTAATTATGGTTTCTTATTTTTTAGTAGGGCTTGATACCTTTGGTGGCATCTGGTGAACATGTGTCAGTGATTTGACAGGCATTTCATACACCTGCTTCAGCTGTGAGCTGGTGCCTACCGCTGGCAAAGCAGCCAGTAAGAGGTACATTTGCCACTTCACTGATAATCTAAAAAGCAAAATGTTGCATTCTTAATTTTGATATTTTGATAAACCATGTTGTATTTGATGGTCAAATACAATTCTGTATTTGATGGATTAATTGTCTTTTCTACCCGAAATGCTGAAAGTTTCAAACAGTAATGAGCATTTTTTAATGTCTCTAACCCTATAAACTTGTATCTGTGTTTCAGGCCATAACTCATTTCAAGCTTGGTTGTGAAAGCATAAAGCTACACTCAGGGTCAAGCCTAGGTCATAGTTTAGGATATGCAAGAGAAGAAATCTCAGGTGCTCCTAGTATGCTGGCATAGCTCTGCAGCAACAACCAGCCATTTGCTTTTCTGGCAATGTCAAATGTCTAGGACAGCCCTGCAATCTCATGTTGCTAAGACAGATGGGTTAAGCAACCCAAGCTGTTGGCAAATCCAACAGCTCAGTCCTGAGAAGAGCCGGGAGCAGGAGACACACCACCCTGAGCATACTCCACTCATACTGTCACAGACAACATCATCAGTACTGCCGGTATAATTAGCAAAGAGACTATTTGCTTGTTGTATTTTACTTTTTATTTAGGTTTTCTACAAGTTCCACTAATTTTCTGCTAATTTCCTTTCATCTAGCACAAAATATGTACAGCTATATGGCAACAGTTCTGTCACCAAAATTCTCTACAAGAGATTCGCAACAAAGGTTTTTTTTGTCTTGTTCTTTCAAGAAATAGTAATGAAATCAGCCTGCATATTTAATGGGAAAAGCCATGGCATTTGCATATTATTTTTCATACCACCATATGTCCAAATCTGAATTAGTCTCAAGGTAAGTGATCCTCCACTGATAACTAAAAAAACAGCCTTGAGATGTTAGCAAGACAAAAATGCCCCTGCTTGATAGTTTAGCAGCTGAAAAAGAAAACTGAGGCCATATTAATTAATGCTAAGTATGGTTTTTTGAGGATGACAGAATTCTGGTGATGATGAGATCTCCTAGAGTTTTTTTTATTAAAACACCCCACTAAAACTTAAAGTTGCCACCACCGCCTTAAGGAACCAGCTCTTTCAGGACGTGTAGCCCAAACTGTCTTTTCTCTCTAAAGCTTAAGATCCAACAGGCAATTTTTAAGTACACTGTGAGACTTTTCTGTTGCACTATAAAGCATCTAAAGACAGCATAACAGTAGACAGAAGTGGGCATTATCGTCTTCTATTTACAGATATGGCAACTAAGATAGGTAGATTAACTGCCTGACACACTTCTACAATAGCGGCAAAGAATAGCCCCTGGAATGATTCCTTCAATCTACCTTAAACACTGTGTTAGAAAACTCTTTTTTTTTTTCCCTGCCTGAAGATTTTTTTCATTATGAAATAGTTTGGGAGTTCTTTTTCAGTTCCAATTATTTTTTGAGAAAATTAAGCAATTTCTTTAAATTTTTGGGTTTATAGTATCCTTATTGTTTCTGACATCATATTGCGGTATGGAAAATAAATACCTTACCATTTATTCATTTCTATTGAATAATGCTGATTTCTTAGTGTTTCCTCTGTGAATGAAAAAAAAAAAGAAAGTTATTACTTGTGCTCCCTCTTTAACTTCTAGATTCACACATCTTGGTAAACAACAATGGTGGATAACAGTGTGTTTCTGGAAATTGTATGAATTGCCATTAAATTCAAGGATCTAATTCTGAAGACCATCAAAAACGTTCTAAAAGGTCTAAATAAAAAAAAAAAATAAAAAAAAAAAAGACAACAAAAAACAAACAGAAAAAACCTTAACAGCAGTGCAACTTTAAAACACATAGGTAGACATTCGCCTAAATTCATAACCTAAAGAATATTAAAATACTGAGTTGGAAGAGTGATACACAGCAAAGAAGCAGTCATTGCATGAATCAGTAATTTTCCTTACAAAAGAAACTCTGAAATCCTAAGAAATTAAAATACATTCTCCTTCACTTTATAACAATATTGAGTGTCAAAACTCTGACATTCCCTTTAAGTAGTTATTCATTGTAAGCAATGACAGAAACATCTCACCTTCATGTTCCTCTGGTAAGACAAAAATCAAATGATACAACAAAAATGAAACTAAACAAAATGAAAAACAGTAACAGTTTTCTGCTGCAAACTATGTCACATTTCTTTGTAGAACTTTTGGAAACCTTAATGGCTTAAAGCAGTGTGTAACTCAGTAACGTCTGAACAGCAGGTTCTGGGATTTAGGCATGTAAATAATTTTTTCTCTTCAAACTTGAAAATGAAGGCCACAGTTTCAGAAGGCTCTCCCACCACTCATGGGGCTTTGTCCGATGACACAGATGTAGAAGCTTTGAGTAAAATGGAAATGTCAGTTGCCAGAAGCATAACCATGAGCAAATCCTGGTGAGGTCTTTTGTCCTGTCGCAAGTCACCAGCTCCTTTTTGTACCTTGCCTAGTGGCAGGGGCTGCTTCCACACTGCTGTTCCTCTGCCAGATCTCAAGCTGATAATATAACTTGAAAGGTTTGTTCACGTGATTAAAGGCAAGGGAAGCTTTGAAGAGCACAGCCTGTTAAATTCCAGTAAATAAGTTAGTGCATATTTTAGAAGGAACTTCTTATCACATAGTTCACAATTATTATGCCCATTTCAGCATTAAAAAGGTACCTAGAAAAAAAAATCTATGTATAAGTACAAAAACATATCAGAATAGAGCACTTAGACTGAATAATTAATACAATTTTATATTACGCAACCACACATTTTAATCATCAAAGATAACTAAGGCTTGAAAGGCCAATATTGACAAGGATGCATTTCTTAAATCACAATTTCAGATGGATTTTTATGGCTGGTCTTAATAACCAGGGGGTAAAAATGCGTCGCACTGCATGGACATGGTGAAGACAGGAGTTAAATGGCCAAGACTACTCTTTATATCCCTAGGAAAAAAAGCAACAAAACTGCTACTGAGTCAGAACAAAGAAACAACTACCCTTGTCTCTCTGTATCTACTATCTTTATGAGTAAAAGCACCAGGTAGTCTAAAAAAACCCCAAGTTAATAAACTTGTCAGGCTCACAGCACACTACAAGTTTGTATTATGAGTTTACATAACTAATGACCATCACAGGTCCCCTCCATACTGCTAATTTCAGCAGATGTACTACCAGGAAACCATTATACCAAAATGTAACATTTTCTCACCTCATCGTTACCAGTGAGGATGCTTCCTTCTGCTTCACATGATTTTACTTTCACTTGAATTTATTCTCAGTTTTCTCAATGTTTTTACATAATTAATCATACTACTGAAAAATATTTTAATCCAAATAATCCAGTTTCCTTTTAAGAACTGTTTTCAGTAGTGCACTTAATAGTGTAAACAGAAATATAACCTATAACATTTTGCTGTCTTAAACCATGTGACTTTTACAGGCAACATGTTTCATATGTCCTCCTATTATACCACAGTTGCACCATGAAGTTTACTTAACATTTAAATAAAAACAGGAAAACAATTGTATCATGATTCTGCAGAATGCACAATATCTTTTATTTCTGCATTAGCAGGGGGAGGGCTTCATATAAACATAGCTTGACTATGCTTTCTAACCATAACTGTGCTAACTTCAAAAGAAAGCACTTTTCAATCATTCCAGCTAAATGTGATACCCAGGTGGACATTACTACTCCTTTGGAGCTGCCAGTGAAGCTCCTCATATAGCCATTCCCTAATTCAACTAATCAGGGTGACTAACTCATTTAAATAGTAACTCAGCAAAGAGATTAGAGTTTATATTCATGAGCAGCTCAGGGAATGTAAATTCTAGTACCAAAAGAAGTGATCAGAAGTTTAGGACAAGATGAAACTTGTAATTTTTTACTAGCACAGATACAGCTGGAAGAAAACATGTTATCAGGGATCAAATTAAACTCAGTTGTATTTTGTTTTCATAGGACTCTTTCACAAACAGATGATTTTATACTTGAAAAGTTACTATCACTAAGGTAATGCCCAACTGGTAATAAGAACTTACAGGGTGACTTGAGATCAGATTATGCCTTAAAATGATTTCTGCAGTGACTATTTGAAAAGAACACCCAAAAATAATACACTAAAAAGTTTTTATTTAAACACTCCCAAAAGAATTTCTGTCTGCAGAAGATGGAAAATATTAAGCAATAATAAATAAATTTCTGTGAAACAAAAAAGAAACTCCTATTCCATGGTTTTCATACCTGAGCTGAATAGACTCTGATTCCTAATTGAAAGATGTATTTATTACCTTACAGGCTTCAGATATTTTTGTTTGGTTGGTTGTTTTGTTTTGTTTTTGTTTCCATCACTTACTGGAAAAATACTCCACATCAGCCTGTTTATTCCCAAATGGACTGACCAGGAAGAAATAAGTTTGCAGTTAATCTACTTTCTTTTTTTTTTCTTTTTTTTTCCTTAATTTATCCTTCATATTGCTTCCTATTTGGACCAAGCATACTTTTTTAATTTTATTTAATGCTTTCTATACCTTATTTACATCTGTCAACAAAAAATGCACATCACAGTCACACACCAAGGTGCAAGTCACAGAACTCACAGAAAAAAGTAAAAGTAACAATATTTATGTCACTTCGATAGTCAGGGGAGAAGAAATGTCCCAGTCCCTCTTTCTAAAAATAATGTTTCATACAGGTGTCATCTCTGAATTTCACCAGAGTTATCAAAACAAAAAGGTTGTCATTTATAGAAGTTGCTTCCTGCTATTGAAATAAAATGATCTGCTTTAAATCACAGTTCAGTTCATTCACACATTTCTCCCATAAAAATCACTCTTACATATAAGGAAATGGGAAAAAAACAGTTATATTAACCCACTCTCAACCTGTGTAATCTACACAAATAAAAAACATAAACCCTTTCCCGGTCATCTATTCCTATCAAAAATAGATTGAAAGTATGTACTACATCCTAGAAAAACAGACCAAAAAAGAGCAAAACTAGCTACTCCTGCCATCCATAGAAATGATGAGCTGATGAATAACCTCAACATATTGTCTTGTCAGGCATATCTAATAGAGATGAAGAAGTCTTTAATTAGGGCATTAATTCCACAGTGCGCTGCAGTTGCAATGCAACCTCTCTTTCACTGGCAGGTGCAATACACGGGCGCAAATTTCTTGGCATCAGCAATCTACTCTTTTGCATTTACATTGCTAAGCAACATCATTACTTTGATTGGCTTATGTACAGTGCTACACTTTCACCTCTTAGGTACAAAAAGAAAAGATAGGTTCTGATTTCAGTGCCACAGCTTTACACAGATGTAGTTTCAATTAATTAAGTGCACTTACTCTTAATTTACAGTCATGGAAGAAAAATAATTTTCTTGATTATCCTCTTATTTAGAAAGCTCTAACTCTTTTGAATAAAGTTACACTGGTCTAAAACTCACATGACAGTTAGGGGCATAGTTACATGTATTTTTCCATAAGAAGGTGGCAGCTGTCCTCAAAGTGTAATGTGAGTTAACTAGGAAAAGGTGATTGACTGATTCTGAGGTTAATTGCTTGTTGGGATGCTAGAAAGCCTATGCTAACAAGAGCTGCTTATAACTAACAAGTGCCAATTATTTCCTTATATTCTAGTACACATTATATTATGCTAGGCACTATCCAAACATTCAGAAAGATCCAGGCATCCCTGCCCTGATCTGATGAGTTAATGATTTAAGAAAACTATGCTAGTTACTCAGGAAGATGGCTCAGTGCATGCTGCTTATAACAGATGTACAACTCTTCTTATAATTTTGTGACAAAAGTCTTTGGTAAAGTTATCGATGTACCAAAAACATATTCATAATAAAAGTGTAAATAGTTGTCTGATCATAAACTTTGTTTTCTCTGCTGCTAACCAAAAGTTTACATGAGCAGATCACACTTATTACGTTATTATTAGAAGCCAGTGAAATCTTCAAAAGTGGTGATATTTTAATCCTGCTTCCACATCTATATGTAGACAAAAACTCATTTTTTACATATAATTGGTGACCAAGTGTGCCTATAAGCCTGAAAAAATGTCCCACGTAATAGATTATTATGTAAAATATTACCTAATATTTGTATAATGCATTCACCTGGCTTGAAAATATGCTGACAGAACTAGAATGCATAACATCATCCATTGTAAATTGATATTAAATTCATAATTTTGTTCCTGAAACATCAGTAAATATCAATTTTAATTGCATTAATAAAATGTGAATTATGAAAGTAGAATTGTACTGACTGATGCAGATTTTCACTGTAATAATAATGATTTAAAATAAGATTAAAAAGTAGCAGCTCCTAAAGAAAGAGGAAGTTAATGTCCTGAAAATAATAGTGGAAATCCAGCCTATCCCCTGCTCCTATCAGTTAGAATGAAACAAGCAAAGTTGACCTGAGTAGGGAATTTACCAAGCTTTCGGAATTTCTTTGCAAGAAATCTTACAGTGCTTGGTAAAACTGCATGCCTTATCGGTAATTCCTTTTCTAATTTCAAAATATATGTATGAAATGGCATCACAACATAGTATCAAAGTTGAAAGCCTTTGGAAATGCATTAATTGGGAAACCTGGGAATTATAACATCATCTTTCCCTTTTCTGACTGTTAAGACATAGAACATAGAAACAGAGAAAGGCAAAAAGTGCCTAAGGTATGGTCTGATCTCTCCTGGTCCTGCAGTGCAGAGAGCATTTCAGCATACTGCTAAAGTGAGAATTCAAAATAATGCAACACAACTTCCCTAACCATGCAGCTTGTTCAGTAAGCATGTGTGATCGGAACAGGGTTGGGTGAGGTGACCATAAAAACAAAAATATATAACAAAATCAAAAAAAGTTAAAATTATATTTGCTAATATTGCATCAGTATTCTTAGACTGTTTTAGAATGGATAGATATGTGCATTTCTGTAGCCAACACTTAGTAAAAGATAGCTCCTCTAGGTAATTTGCAAACTATAGTTTCATTTAGATGTGTGTCAGTGTAAATCAGGAACCTTCAGTTTTCAGTTTTTCTAAACAAGTATGCCATAATCTTTCCTAGCCCTGCTTCCGTCAGACCCTCATAAATCTACCACATTGCTGTCTCCTCAGAATGCAGTCAAATTCACAAATATTTTAAAGGTACAGTGAAATACACATATAGCAAGTCTATCATCCCAGTAGGAGTTAGTAATTTCCTTCACCTGCAGTAGATATTTCATTTTAACACGTTTAATAGACACCAACTAATCATGTTTAAAGGCTACCGCTTTATTATTGCCCTTTATCCATAAACTGCACTTTTTGCTGACCTTAATAGATAAGGTGAAGATAGGCAATCATTCCATATAAATGCTTACATATATGATTTTGACTTTAGGATATGTAAGGTAGAACTAGGTTGACTGGTCATAGCTCATATTTTCTTAATTTCCAAGTGCTATTGTTGAATATATTTCTTTTTGTTCTAAACCAGCTAATACTCTCAGAAATACCACTGACCCTACAATTCAATGCCTTCATTTTTTCTATATCCTGCATTTTATAAAAGAATAAAAACATAATGACATTTATAATTTCAGATCTTTTAAGAATAAGGGACTATGTGAAATATATAATATAAAAATTCCCTTTTCCTGGAATTACAGTTTTGTATTTATTGAATGCATTCACAGGCTCCCTTAGGATGTGAAATGTATGGAAATATATGTGCATTACTAAAGAAAGAACTAAATTTATTCTTTCCCCACATCATGCTCTTCTTTGCAGTAGAGGTTTTTAATTCAACACAGAGCTAGAATGAGATGAAGCCAATTTCCTGGTCTATATGTGTGACAAATGCTAAAAGTGGCGCAAGATTAACAAATCAGTTGATATATATATATATCTCTAAAGATTTTTTGACTATGTCCCAAATCAAAATGCATGCTTTATTGGAAATGAAGATTTCTTTAGTTAAGTATTAAACAGGAATCTTATATATCCCTGTAATTTTAAAATGGGATGATGGCACATATGAAAACTAAAGACCAGCAACCCGAAAAAAAAAATAAGACTCTTATGGCACATTAAGAATAACAACTTTTAGAGGTAAAAATTGTAGATTCAGTGACTAAATCTGATATTTTAAGAAGAAATTTGCTGTGGAAAAGTTAATTATTTCAGTACACAAGTATTTCTCTGAGACATAAACACTGACAATGTATTAACTACCAAAATATGAAAGTCTTCCTTGTTAAGCCATGTGTCAGATAGAAGGGTTTTTTAAATGTGTATGGAGAGATCTACAGTATAGACATGTGTGTCATTATAGAAAGGTTTCTTTATGATGGTTTGAAACAAAAACTATGGAACTTGACCTTTTTAGCTGACATAGTAATCACCTACTTGATGTAATCCAGATATCTAACACCAAACAATAAAAACATCTGTGACAACAAAGCCATGTAAAGCTTGTGGAATTATTTATTTTTTTTATAAAACGATAGCAATATTTAATAATCAGATAAGCCTGGATTGGTTCTTCTTACACAAAAACTTTTGTGCTTTGCAAAAGCTAGTTTTAAAGGGCAATTAACTTAGATGTGAAAGCTTTTTAAGCTCTTGTGCATATGTTTTGGAGTTACCTCATTCATTCTCCTTTTAGGACCTTGTCAGAGTCCACCTGTTTTGCTTTTGCTTAAATTGCGTCAAAATAATAGCTTTCTTTAGAGAGAAAAAAAAATAAAAAATAAAAAAAATCCTGCATTTCTACTGACTGTATCCAAACATGATAATATGCTTAAAATTCAAGAGGAGCCATATTCAGGTTGTATGTCTCAGTCACCCAATCTCCTTTTCACATATCTGTTCATGTTGACAGACTATGTCATAATACATCAACAGAAAGATCAGCATAGAAGAACAAAAATTCATCGCCTGACAGCAAGAGGAAAACTGATTTCTACTATTAAATTAGCAAAAATATACCAATATGTCACTACCAATAAGGACACTACAGCTAAAAGCATTCACCATATTATAATTCTGAATTAACATTGGGAATTTTTTGTTTCAATAATCTTCAAACACAAAAAAGGGGGTGGGGGGAAGAGGGTGGATTGGATGTCTACATCTTTCCAAGTAAAGAATCAATTTCTGCCAAACTATGTCATTCCATTTTAGTTTTCTTAATATTTTAAATATTAGTTCTAAATATTAATTTAATTAGATAGCACTGAGCACTGGTTTTTGCCGTATTCATTTCTGACAGGGGCTGTTCCTTATGAGGTAAGGAGACGTGGAAAATGATCTGTATCAAGAGAGTGCATCTGCTTCTTTATATATGAGAATTTCTACTCATGTAAAAAGCATTCTGACTCTCTCATTGCTAGATATAATTTTAATATACTAGATTGAGCAGTGGTGTTTCACTAGGAATTTAACAATACCTGGGATAAATAATGTCTTTTGCAGCCTGGGGCAACATCTGCCACTTATGCATTAATTCTGCCCCTGTTTGAACACTCTACAACATATGCACTTCTCTTTTGTCTGTTATCCTAGAGTTGTGTTATTCCCAAATATTGACATCATCTACTTTTATCAGCACTAACTGCTCTGAAGCTTCCTAGTCTCATGCTCAGCTCTATTTCTTTCTATTGATTATCTTCCTCACTCCAGCAGGTAGCTAGCCAGCGAGGCTGTCCTGAGAAATAGCTCCCAATGACTTTATACGCACAATTTACACGGAATTGTTTAAAGAAGATATTAGCCTCAATACAAATCAGTGAACCTCATTTAGTCAATACTGCACAACTCAGCTGTTGGCACCCTGTCACATGTTAGTCTTTAAAGTCAACTACCATACCCAATCTGCACATTAGGCATAGTATTTAGTTTCATATTAAAATGAGGCTAGTTTATCACTTTTCTTTTTGAAATCTATTCAATATACTTTTTATATCACCTCATTGAGCCATATGATAGTAATATAATTTTAAGTATAAAAACCTGAGATTAAATGCTTGATTTTTGACAGAGTCCTTAAATATAATAAATTCAAAGGGAAATACTGTTAAGTTAAAATGGAGTGTTTTTCATTAAGTCCAATCAAATGGTAGACAACAAAGGATCTTTTATTTGAGAATATGAAGTGAAAATGAAAACCAGAAAACCTTTACTAAGAAAAGGTCTAGCTAAATTATATTGGAAGGAGGTCTCCAGATTGAATCTGGGTGTTTCTTTTGCTAAAAATGAATTAAACTAAGATGCACTATGGGAGAATAGCTTACAAAGAAGGAAAACCTAGTGCTTTATAAAGATGAAAACAGGGCCTAAATACAATTAAGTTAGAATTAAAACTACAAAGAAAAATCAAATATTTTTTAAAAAAAAAAAAGAAAAAGAAAAAAAAAAGCCCTGCTGTAGCACCTGAACTATTTCTTTATCATCAAGACAAGAAAGTTTGGGGAAATTTTTTTTTTTTGCTTTTGTCCTTTTTGCATTCCACAGCAGAGCTCTAAAACCTTAGTTAGACATTTATACAAAAATTCACTTTTTACTTTTAGGCTACATCACTAAGATTGAAATTATGATTTAGCCTACAACTAAAATATAGAAGAAAAGCAAAATCCATGTGCTTATCTCTGAATCTGTTACTTGACAAATAAGATAGCTCTTCTGTTGTTTTCAATCTGCATTAGATTCACATATGCTAGTGTATGTAGTATATCTATGATGTTTATACTACAATTTCCATGTGCACCCTTCAGCATCAGGATAAAAATAACCGCTCTTCCTATTTCTTAGAACAAAAATATTTGGTTTTGCTGTATTTGAAAAAAAAAAAAAAAGAAAAAAAAAAGAGGTCTGGGAGAATAAAGACCAAAAAAAAAAGAAAAATAGTAACGAAAAAGATGACAAAGCAGAAATCCCTGCTCTATAATATGTGGTTGATATTTTAGAAAATTAAAAAAGGCAAAATGCAGAATCCTCTTTAAGTCCTGATGAGCAGTCATCTGAATTTACTAATGCACATCTAAATGCATTTAAGAGAAGGTAAAAATTTTGTAACTAGTTAGCCCCTGGAAATACTGATATCATGCTATAGGCTTTATCCTAAATTTTGTAATTTGAATATAAAAATAGAAGCGTTTTGCATGACCTTTACTCCCTGCTCTTTTCCCTTTAAAGCTCAATGAGTGGTAGCTAAGATTCTGAACCCCAGGTAGGAGAAAAATGCTGAAAGATGACCAGTCTAGACTTCCTAATACATCTTTGTATGCACATACACACATACTCTCTCACTCACATATACATTTATCTCAACTTGACATTCATAGAAAAGCCTTTTCCCTTCTCTAAGCTTCTACAAGGCCCATTTCAGAAACCAAAGGGAAAAAAAAAAGGACAGTGAGGACAGAAATAGCTGCATATTCAGGCAGCAAAAAAGCAGGTGTGGCATGGAAATACCTTGTTACTGCTGCAAAGTGCTTGCTGTTGAAGGATTTGAGGGCTGTTTTCCATGGGTCTAAATATGTTTAGGATAAGTGCTTTTGGAAAGAGAAATCTCACAGATGCTGTTTGGTCTATTACTTGGGTAGATCTGCATATTTAAAACAAAAGTTACACTGTTCTCACTGTCTTTCAGCTGCTGTCTTCTGTGCGTGTACCTACCCATTAACTATAATTCTCTTCCAAAAGCAGTAGTAATTACTAAAGTAGATGCAAATTCTTTTATTTATTTATTATGTAAATTTCATCTTGGGAAATCTTACAAAATGTTTATATGCATTCAGTGATTAAATATGTTGTAATGGTTCTTTTGGATAAGCAAGTGCATTGATGTAGTAAAGCATACAGTGAACAGTACAGCATTTCTGGGACGATACAGCATGTGCAGTAAAACAACATATGTATTCTAAAAGTTCACAAAGACAGGCTGATGTTGCTGTTTTCTTAAGGAATTTAAAATACCTTTAGTGATCATTGCTTATCTTTAGCAATTATATGATTTCGTTGTGACAGGAAAAAAAAAAAAACCACACAAAATTTCTTACCATTGCTCATCCTATTTATGCTCATTATTAGAGATACATAGATTTACTCTATGCTTGAGTTAAGCTATACTGATCATGTTTTCCATAGTCTTGAAATTGTAACTGGACTTGAAAAACAAAAAAAACCCATAAGTAGTAGATTAGTACTAGTCAATATTTAGGAGAAGGAATAGCTTTTCTACTTGAAACATGAAAGTGTTTATATCCCAAACAAATGTATTATTTTGTTTCTTTAATGCAGGTATTTATACTTTCATATCTCAGGATTTCTTTAAAATGGGTCCTTACTACACACAAATGTGCGCATGAATAATTTAGAGTCGTTTCTCTAGCTATTTATGTTGAGAGTATACTATTAAAAATACCTAATGGAAAAAAAAAATAACATTGCTATCCCCCACCCTCCCAAATCAAACTTATTAAAATATGATTGTGTTATTTATCAGTAGACATTGTTAGTTTCTCTGCCTGATTAGCTTTTGTTTAATGCTTATAAATTTAGATGCAGACATACTTTGTTTTTTTTGATTTTTAGACAGTTATCAGTCAACATTACTGTATCAATTTTTCATCAGAAAATAAGAGATGCATATGAAAACCACTTTAACAAACATGGAATCTCTACATGGGACCATATTATCAAATGCTAATTATATCCTTAAGATAAGCATTAACTGGAAAAAAATAATCAAACTGTTTACAGAGCATCCGAATCTCAACTGGATATCAAACTGCCTATTCTGCTTTCTGCTTTCCTTCTTCAGTCTCACAGTTGTTTATACAGTACATGGAAATATTATAAAACTGTTAAAGGTACTCTAATTATAGATATTCTCCTGGCATGACTAGCTTGGTGTAAATATGTCAGCATAACTATCTAGGAACCAGTGGTTTTGTGCCAGTTCATGTTGTATAGTTTTAAAGACATGTATGTAGCATGCTTTGTGTGTCTGTGCATGTGTCTGTAAGACAGTTTGCATGTTTGTACATACCTCATTTCATTACCACTGAAGGGGGAGATGTGCAACAGTGTGAATAGCCTAGTGAGAAAAGACAGAGTAAGGTCTGAGAGTGGAAGTGAGCAGCATTGCCTTTTGAAAGAGCCCTACTTGACCAAAGAATTGCCCTCCAGTTTGAGAGAGGAGGACGGGAAGGGGCACTACGAGGGGCATCGCAAGAAAGGTACCATACTGCAGCCCACTGAAGTCAGTTGTGGTTAGAAAACACATTTAATGGAAAGTTTTAGATATACAGTGCTTAAGGTCCTTTGAGCCATATTAAGGGAATCACAGCCCCACAAATAAGGTTTACGAATAAGACTGCATTTTGGGTTTTAAAGTTAAGTGGCAAACCAGACACACCTTTTCACTGGAATTCTGAAGATAATTCTAAAATGATGCTCAGCTGGTATCATACATTATTTTGTGCTCACAAGATGAAGTGGAATTTAGATTTTTAAAAGGAGAAAAGATTTGAAGAGTTTTGAGGGAGGCCTATTTAGCTTCCACCTAATTTAAAAATTAGTCTTGGCTGTCTTCTCACTCCATTGGTCCTTGAATCAAAATTCCAAATCAGAATCTATTATTTTCTTACCCATATTAAGCAGCGTTTAAGTAGAGTGAAAGGCTTTTATTTACATTAAGGAGCCAATCCTACACTTTTCACACAGGAAAAACACCCTTTGGAGTCAATAGCAATTTATGCAATATATCTTAGTATGTACAAAGCTTAAAGATTGTAAAGCCACATTGTAAATTCAGTATTTACCATACCTCTACAATAAAATAAAATAAAAGTTAAAATAAAAGGAAAAGAAAAGAAAACGCCTTTCATTTTCAACATTACTGGATACCTTTTATTATATTAGATTTCACTGCCTTTCAGAAACAAATCAGAACAGAGCACAACTTTCAGGTCCATGTTCTCTCTCTCCCTCTTTTGCCGTCTGCCTCTTGCCTGTACTATTTTGATGTTAAATTTGATGCAGCCTGTTTAGTTTCTAAATAACCTTAAGCTACTGAACTCTTTGCTAGTTTGTTTGAACAGAGACAATGTTATTGAAGCAAATCTAGTTAACAAGGTAGGTAGCTTTTGCAACATTCCTCAGAATGCTGGAGACCAGCATCACTGCACCACAAGAATAGCAGTATTTAATGTTAAGCCTCTGCTTAAGAGTGGTTCTATCGAAACTGATTGGTCACATTACCAGCAAGGGTATTGTTTTTAGACAGTATCCTAGGGCCACCTAAAGCCTATTAATTCATAGAAATGGAAGAATGAAAATATTTTTCAGTGTTTACCTACTGTAGAAACATAGGCTGCTGCTGGTGTTGAAAAGACAGGGCTGGAACCAAGAAAATCCTTTTTCTTGCTTCCACAAAAGGCTTTAGGCCTAATTATTTTTAAGTATAATCCAGCCAACATCTTCTCATGCTTAGCTGCACTGAGTGACACTATTTGTGATGCCCAGTCTGCTGAAACTGAGCAGGTTGCTGTCAGTTTAAAAATGACTATAATAAAAGTGACCATGAAGATGGATCTTGTGATTTTGTGTTTCTAATCAGTCATCTGTGAAGAACACTTTTGCTTTGATTCAGCAGACTGGTGACAGCCATGATTGATAGTGCATGAGGATGAAAAAAGGTTATTAACTGTCTTCCTATTAAACTCAATGTATTACCCCTCTAGGTGCATCTCATACTTTAACTTAAAGTACTTACTCAGGTAAGGTCAAGAATGAACTCTATAAACACAGTATCCATCCTGTTGTAGATGATCCAGGAACTCTAATGTTAAATTTTGAAAGTTCAGCATTAAACCATATCCGATTCCTGCTACCTTAATTACTGTACCAAAACCAAAAATGAAGCAGACTTTTGCAGGCATCTAAATATATAGCTACACACAAATATTTTTGTGTAAAAATGGGACAAATCAATTGTTTCTGTGTATTTGTACAAACACATACACATGTGCGTATGTTTTACTTATTATAATAGTCACAAAATAAAAGTTTGATTAATCTTAAGTTAACAAAAGGAATGTGGAACAAGGATATGAAGTGTCTGTGGGGCTAAAGTATGACTCTTACACAGAAAACAGCATTTAACCTACCAGTAGTTATTTTCATTATTAACTGGATCAGGTGCAGTTTAATATTTTACAAAGGCTTCCTATTAAAAGAAAACTCAAAAGTTTTAGCACAAATTGAAAAAAATCTATTTGTTGCCTCATAGCTTGTTTTAGTTTTAGGTTTTACTTCCTTCTTTTTACTGATGATTAGTTTAGCAGTCAATACTCATAATTATCTACTGAAAAAGAAAGGAAAATGATATGTATATTATCTTTTTAAATAATTATTTGGTGGAAATACTGATTCCTAGGGTACTTTTAATTTCTAAGGATGTCTCTGGGAAGAGATAGTTTTAAAGGAGTTTAAGGACAAAAGAGTGAAATGCTTTTTCTGTGTTCGTTATTATTACTGACACCAGAAATGAACTGAAAGGGGAAAACTGTCCATGTTGTATATGCAGGTTTGTATCTTTTTAGAGTCACAAGTTTATTTTGGGAGTAAACATTTGAAACTCATGTGACCACCTTTTTAAAATTAGGGCTTTTACAAACACTTCTTCATAATCAAAAATAATTTAAATTTTGAATTTGATTTTATTTTATCTTTATGAATACATTTCAAATACTCTTTGAATTTGTTTATGCATATCTTACATGACAATCATTTTCTGTTAAAAAAAAATAGACAAAAAGATCAAAAATCCTGTGATTCTACCTACAGTGTGCGCACTGCCATCTGAAGGAACGTATGTACGCAATTGTTTAAAGTAAGTTCTTTCCACATCTTTGTACAAGATCTCCTCCAAAATACGTATATTCCATATCTATCTTTCAGAGTATTAAAACAAACTTTTTAATTTAGTTTTGTAATAGTCCTTAATTTCCTCTTCTAAAGTAGATGAAAAATATTTCTGCACTTATTAATTTCAGAAGGAAGCAAGAATATTATAGCAAGCTTAGCTCATTTTGGAGAAAGAAGGAAAAAGTAAATCTCTATCTTGACTACTTTATAATGTACTGTCATACATAAAGTCTGCAACATAAGAAAATGTTTTAATTTTTTGAAGGTGTTCCTGAATGTCAGTAGTTGCTTTTATTTTGATTTTATTTTCTTAAAGCATTCATAGAGGGTTAAAAAGAATTCAGAATAAATATCTACCTAATAATCTACCTAATAATCTACCTAATATGAGGATGCTGTTTCACAAGAAGTGTTAAACAACCCTTTGTAAGATCTTTTTTTCTGGGTAGTGTGTTCCTTTCAGGTACGGACCTGGGAATATGCACCAATTTTCCCTTCAGTAACATTTCTGCTTTATAATAAATTGCAATCCTATTGTAGCCCTGTGTGGATTTACAACTGGCAAGCTTTCTCTCTGACAATTTGGGGTCACTGTGTATATAGGTGAGCAATAATTTCAGGGGTGATGGAGATATTGACAGAATTTAACAGTCTAAGTTCCCAGGCAAATATTTGTAAAATGTACACTTCTTCATTGGGTTTTAGTTAATAAGACTTCTGGATTATATTGTTTGCCTTGTTTGTGTATTGTTTTTTGTCCAAAACTATCTAAAATAGTCATTCCTATTTGTGCCTGTGTCGGTACTATGAAGGGCTGAAAGTAAAAGCCATCATCCCCCCCTGTAGCACATTTAAACAAAGAAGAAAGCTATAGCTATTAGAAGCTTAGTCCAAAAATACATAAAGCATGCTTCTAGCGAACCAGAATTATATGACCTAGGTGACAGCATTTGTTTGGGGCAACATTATAGGTGCCTGGAACAAATAAAGCCATTTTAGCAGACTTCTCATCAAACGAAGGAGGCCCTGACAGTGTTGAGATTTTCTGACAAAGGGCCAGACCTACATTTACTCACTCAAGACGGGACTGGCAAGATTTGGCCCATTCTGTTCACCTCATGCATATAACCTACAGAGAAAAAGTAAGTCTAAACATAACTCCAGCCATATGTAAAAGAGTAAAAATGTTTCAGTCACTGTGAATGAAATTAATAAATCAGATTTTTTTTTCTCCAGCTTCTTAAAAAGAATTGTCACAAGGACAAAACAGAAGAACCCAAATAATGAAACAAAGGACGGGGTAAGGCCATTTAACCTGGGGCAATCATTTCCTTGGTTTAAGGTTTATTTAAAACATAGAGCAGGTCTGAAATGTCAAATCCAGTGGTATCCTTTGAAACACTTCTTTATTCCAGCACTAACTATGCACACGAAAAGCAAATCCTGCAGTAAACTGTGGGCTAAGTGCATGTGGCCCAACAAGGACCATACAAAGGTGACACACATAGCATGTGTCACAGCCAGCCGCACGAGTGACTTCGCAAGGGGGGATCCCTCATCCAGATCCCACCCTAGACAATCAACGCACAATAAGGAAAAAGCACGGAATAAAAAAAAAAGAAAGAAAAAGAAAAAAAAAAGAAAGAAACAAAAAAAAAGAAGTTAGCCAGGAGTGGAGGGAGTAAGGACCAGAACCCAAACCCCACCTCTGCCCCTCAGACCAAGGAGGGCTGTTACACCAGCTGGGAGAGCCGACCTCCTTCTCGCGAAGGGCACGCTGGCAGCGGGGGGCACGCAGGGCGGGGCAATTCACGCCCTCCACCGAGGAGCTGCGCGGGACACGCTGCTTCCAGCGCAGCGCCCTCGCACCTGCCGTGTCCGCGGAGGGGACAGCGCGCACACGCACCCGCGCCCCATGCTTCCCCTGTCCAAGCCTCCCGGGCTCCCCGCCCCAAGCAGCCCCCGCCGGAGGCGCCTTTGCCCCCGGGCGCCGTGCGGCGAGTCCCGCGGGAGCGCAGCGCCTGCGGCTGGTCCCCGCGCAGTGTCCAGGGCTTGCCATAACGCTGGCTCAGCGGCGCGGGGGCGCTGCCCGGCAGCACGCGGGAGACAGCGGGAAGTTGCCGCTGCGCATCCCAGAGGGACCGGCAACAGTGACACGGAGGTTCCGCGGGGCTCAGCGAAGCCCGCCCCGCCGGGCCTTGCAGACACTGCGCTGTAGGAAGAGTGGGGAGAGTAATGAATTCCAGCAAAGAGCTGGAAAGGAAGCATTTTTCAGAGGCCTGCCATATTTAACATTGACCACACTAAAGATGTTATTAGTGAACGGGGGGGTGGGGAGGGCAGCGGGAGATGCGATAAGGGAAAATAGATAATGACACATAATCCAAACCAGAAGTTTGAAACCAAGTTACTTCGCAGAAATGAGCCACAAGCTCAACTTTTTTTACTTTTTTAATTTTTTTTTTACTTCCCCCCGCGCCCCTCCCCCCTTTCTTTTTCGTAGGCTGGGGCTGAAAGTCAGAGAGATAAACTTCTTAAGAACAGAAATATTCCTCTAGCAACCGAGTAAATAAAATAGGTGAAGTGAAACAATGAAATACATAGGGGTAGGGAAATGCAAAGGACATACTACTGTTTAGAAACCCCAACGGAAATTGTAAAGTAGGAAATGAGAAGGAGGAGGAGAAACATTTCTGTTGTATATTAAAGGGAATGAAGATTAGCGGGAGAAAAGGGGGAAATAGCTGCAGAAGGTCTAGAATAAAGCACCACTGAAGAGTAGCCAATGCTTAAAATATCCCAACTGAGAGAGTCGTGCTCATCCCTTCAACACGGGTGTGTGAAAGGGAAATGAGTAGGGATAATTACTAATATAGCACATGTCCGGAGGAACCAGTCCAAAATAAGAGATAAATTTGGCTGGCGAAGACAGATAGGAAAAGGCTGGAAGAAAATAGAGGAATACAGAGACCTGAGAGGAGAGGAAGAGAATTAGAGAAGGCAGGCTCTAAGAGTACAGGAAAACTTAAGAAGACCGACTTGATGGGGTGGGGGGAGAGGGCGGAGGGGAAGAACAGCTACGGCAGAGATGGGAAGAGAGGGGGAAAGTGAGAGAAAGGGAATGAAAGAGATTAAGAAGAGCAAATAAACCCGGGAGAGAGAATAGTTGAAGCGGATGGGAAGAAGGAAAGCAGGAGAGGTAAACTGGAAGAGAAGGAAGGAGGGACAGAGGGAGGGATGTGGGGATAGAAGGAAGGAGACAGAGGGAGGAGACAAGGGCTGAAGTCTCCCAGCCTGGGGAAGGTGCAGCACAGAGCAAGAGAGAGCTCACTCTGAGGGTTAGGTTAGATTTCCAGAGCTCTTAGAGCTCATCGACCCGCCCGCTGGAGTCACTATTCAACCCGAGTCCCAAACACACGCCTCACTAACTACTTTACAGCCACTTTCATTGATTTTCTTTATCAAATAAACATAATACCCGTTACAGCAACACTTCCTCTTCGCGCAGCCAGAATGCCACCAGCTCTGATTGCTGCATTTCTCCGGCTTGCAGTTCCCCACCCTCCACCCCTAAATAAATTGTGTTCTTTCACTTAAATGGTCAAATACATTATTGCTTGAGGAATTTTACTGTAAGCTGGAAGGTACACTGCTAGCTAAGGCAAATCGTTCCAATTATAAGGTAAAGGGTCTCCATCGCCCTGGCATGAAGACACATTGTTTCCCCCACATTTTCAAGGGTGGCTTATATATTTACATACTTATTTTCTGCTAATAAGTGGCAAATTAATTTAAAGAGAGATGTCAAAGTGAACCCTCCCTCCTTAAAAATGCAGGAGGAAAAAAAAAAACCCACGCAATTTTAGCACATGCACCTAAACTGTCACTTGATGTAAGCATTTCACCCTCAAAATTCAATTTTATTAAAAAAAAAAAAAAATCCCCTAAAAGTAGTCCCCTTCAAAAGCTGTTTTTGAACCGGGCTCTTCCATATATGTCAAAGGGCTGTTGAATTATTCATTATTATAATTACTATCATCATTGTCATTATCCCTTTCCATGTGGAAATAATTTTATTATCGTAATTTGATATCTGAAGAATTTCCTGTTAGTCGTTTGATAATATTTTTTTCTACAGAAGAGAAGTTTTGTTTATAAATGAGAGAAAAATATTTTAAATGCTTTTATGTTTACTATAGATTTCCGTTTATCTAATCGATCGGAATGCCAATAAATCGATTAAAGGTTTAGTGTTTTACAAACAACCATTTTGTGCTTTTTGATTTTACGTTCAGAATGATTTTAATAAAGCTAATGCCTTCTCTGAGCGTTCGTTCACTCCAAACCTGGTATTCCATCATTTCTATTATTTACAATTGCAATTTAAAGTGTTTCTAATGAGAAAAATAAACACAGATAAAAGAAGGAAATAATCTGATTAAATTACTTTGTGCCAGTGGTCAGCATATTTAGGCAAAGCCCTTAAAAATCTTGGTGAATTATATGCGATCATACAGTGATTGCGGAATATTAAATTAAACTTAGATAAATCCGCATTGAAGGAGGCAGCACCCAATCCTGAATTTATTTCCCATTTTCTATAACAGCATCACTGCGCTCCTCTCTTAGCAATGACAATGTGCCAAATCTAGGCATTTTGAAAACATTTTCCATATGCTTTAACTGGAGACTGATAGACAAAGAAGAAAAGGAGATGGTCTTTTTTCTCTTGAGGTATATTTCCTTTAACTTTTCCTCCAACCTTTTCTGCTCTTCATCATTTTTAAACTAAAGTTTGAAAATCATTAGGACCTTTTTTCATTTACTTTTTTTTTTTTTTTTTTCCTTATCGTGTAATCAGTTCCTGAACTGTGGAGTTTCCATTATGCTTTAATGCAGGACTATAGAACTATCATTTCTATACCTTCCTTGCCGGACAACATTTTGGGGAGAAACCATTGATTCATTTAGTTTTCGCTTGCTGCTTTTTGTAATTAAAGATGGTTTTAATTATACTTTTTTGTAAGTCAGATCAGATGTGCTGCTTGCTTGCTGGAAGGTTTTTTTCTTTTAACGGTGCTTTTAATTTATGTGTAGTTTTTACGGATAACACAGAGGTGGTGGCTTTTATTTAGCTATAAAATCCACACGTTTTCTTTGAAAACTTGACTCCTTGGGCGAAAATAACTTTTCCTGGTTGCTTTATAATCGCTGTTTGTCGCAGAGGTAGTTTAGCATATTGTCTACACAACAAAGATTTCTGGTTTATTGGCTGTGTGGATTGTTGGATTTAGGTATAAATATTTCATAACTTTCCTGTTTCTGCAGTAAGATCGGTAGTTTTATTGTTGTTTTTTTTTTTTCTCTTTCTGTCTGTCTTTCTACCAGAATCGCTTTATTTCTGAAGTCCCTTTTTGTCCTTTTCCAAGAGAGAATGTAAAAATTTTTCGCTTGGATATATCACTGCTGGAAATATGCTTTTGGGCTTTCTGGAGGGGATGGGGGGGAGCGATGGTAAGCGGTCATTTTCCTTTATTTGCATAAGAGCTAGCGAAGTGCCTATGAAGTTGGTGAATTGCTATTGTTTGGGGCTAGTCCTGACTGTTTTTGTTTATAAACACTAGGGTGGCTGTCGGGAGGGGAGGGAGGTCAGAGCTTTGACAGTGCTCTGACCTCTGAAAGCCCAGAGGGCGCCTGGCTCTTTCACCCTCGCCTTTCTCTCTCTCCTTCTCCCTTTTTCTTCCCCTTCCCACCCAAGGCCAGGAGCTCAGGCTCAGGGCATTTAATCCCCGCGATCTGCCCAAGAAAGGAGCTGGAAAAGGGCTGTTAAAGCTCCGGAGGAAACGCCGGCAGCAGACTTAGACCTGGAAAGCTTTTATTTATAGTAACGTCCGGGTGCGCGGTTTGTGTGGCTCCAGCCAAAATAACAACAGCAAAAAGCCCATCGGGAATGGTACTATTTAAGCTCAAAATCTCAGCGAGGTGTCTGTACTGCTCGGCTGTGATTTTTCTCTTAAGTCACTGCTCGTTAGACGCACTTTCAGGAGGTGAACGCTAAATCTGGGACATGAGGGCAGAATTGAAATGTAATCTGTTATTGTTGTTTTATTTCTTCTTCTTTTCTGTTTTGTTTTGTTTGGTTTGGTTTGGTTTGGTTTGGTTTTTTTGGTTTGTTGTTGTTGTTGTTGTTGTTTTTTTGTTTTGTTTTTTTTTTTTTTCTTCTGAACAAAACTTTCCGGGAATCGGATAGGTGATTTTTGGTTTCTTTTCCTCCTCCCTTCTTCCCCCCCTC
>WYDI02019242.1:26285-54022 GCA_009867235.2 Psittacus erithacus | reverse complement strand
CAGGATCACCTCCTTCGACCTGCTGGTCATGCTTCTTTTGATGCAGCCCAGGATACAGTTGGCTTTCTGGGCTGCGAACTCACATTGAAGCTGGCTCATGTTCATTTTCTCATCGACCAACACCTCCAAGTGCTTCTCCACAGGGCTGCTCTGAATCTCTTCTCTAAAAAAGGATATATATATATATAAAAAAATATATATGTCATATACATATCCATATGTATGCACATTTCATAGTCTTTTAAAGAATTTTTAAACATCTCCTCTTAAAGTTTCCATACAATGGGGGCAAAATGTACCATTCAGCTGATAATTTCACACTGATTTTTTACTTCTACTGTTCCAATCTGCTGTTTCTCACGCTTGTCATGGTATGTCTGAGTGGTCCTGCTGTATATTTGCAGGCCAGATAAGGTGTACAGAATATGGCTTGAGACATTCACACTACAGCACTCTTTCAAGTACATTCAGGATCAAGTCTAAAGTCTAGCAAAATCAGTGGGACTCTTGGCAGTGCATTTAGTGGTGTCTGGATCGGACAATATGTACAACTACTCTTTAAAAAACATATTTGCAGAGAAATTGCTGAAGAGATTCCTAATCCTGTTTCAAGACTCGGCAGTGAAAATGAAAAAAAACCATCTGTTTGATCACACTTCTTCATTTTGTTTAAAAAAGTCAATTGATAGGCCAGAAACAAGCAGGGTATCTAAATTCCTTCTTAATAAGAAATTTTTAATACCTACCTAAAGGTATACTGAATCTATGCAATAGTACACCATACCAAGCATAGTATTTTCATTAGATGTTAAAGTCTGTGTCAAAAACATATGTAAAAAATTACAAAAATTACATTGTACTTTCCCTTCAGGTCTATCTTTCTAATGCAACATGTATTTTTCATTAAAATTAAACCCAGCCCTTCTCTCACTACCTCATCACTTCCTCTTTGCTGGTACCATGGTAGCACCACTCATGCTAAGATTTTCTGATGTAAGAGGGCTTAAGCTCACACCTCCTGAGGGTATCAAATTAAAAAGCTGTGGTCATAATTCCTTATTCTACAGTGAAAACATGATCATATCTCAAAAAGCATCCTTCTTATCCTCTCATTAATACATAAAGAAATACATACTCACACTAATAAAATTACAAATACTGGCTAATCTGTATTGCTTTCTTTTCCTTTCATATATCCTTTGGGAAAGCTATTCTCTTATTCTAAATGTGTTTATATCCAGAGATATTTTTTTCCATTTCCAGTGAGATAGAGTTCACCTTTGGCATAAACATTTTATTTACAGTGTTTGTCCTCTTTGGAAATTATATTAGTATTGAACTCTTCAGCTGATTAGCCCTTTTACATTCTAGAATACTTATTTGATGTACACACATGCACACACTTATATACAAGGAGAGAGACCTTAGCTTTGCCATATATTGGTATAAAAGGAGTAAATACTGACATTCTAGTAATTCCCAAAGTCACAAGTGAGGACTGACAAGCTGTTGCAACTTGCACTGTACACAGAAAAGAAAATTTAATTGCATCATAGAGAAAAGAAACAATAGAGTTATCCCTCATCCCTAGGCAATATGTGCACTATAATTGGGCAAATGCATCAGTGGGCTCTTTCATGTTCAATGGTGCAATTACATCCCATATTCTCAGAATGCAAACAATTATAGTGCATATAATCTACAGCATTGTATTTAAAAAAAAAAAAGACTAAAAAGTACCTCTTGCCAAAACCTGCAGGATATTGTCTGTAGTATGGTGCTCTTTTCTAAAATAAGTGGTTGGAGTCTTTATGAAATGGTTTTGCATAATTCTAATGCAATAGAAAATACCTTAGCTTCTTGCTGTGCACTTGTCTCATTTATCTTACTGCAATGGTATTGTTTGCCATTACAGTTACAACTTTCTGTTTTACTTCTGAACCATCCATTTCAATTTTTATCATAATTATCAACCTTTTTGGTGCAATTTTTTTGGTTGCCAAGAAGTACAGAACTGTTTTTGGCAGCCTTTAGTGTGGATGAGCCTGAGCTGTCAGATAATTTAGCTCCCCAGCTCCTTTCCAGGCCCTGCTCTCCTGATCATATACAAACTGTATCTATATGTCTTAGGTCACTCTTCAGCTCTCTTTTGAAGTGAAGCAGCTTGGGAACAGAACAGTCTACACTTTATAAGCACAACCAGCCAGCTTTGGCTACCTCAGCCTCCAAAAATTATCGCAAAAATACCTTGCACCCCTCAGCTCAGTCCTGTATCTCCCTGCCATGTCCTAGGGTATGCAGCGCACACTAACAGCATCATGACGGAAAATGAGAGGAGGCTGGAATCTAGAACACAACCTTTACATTACTATTTCTTTGCGCCTTTTCTTCAATTCATTTTCTTTGAACTGAAGAAAATGTACAAAGAGAGCAAGCAGTTATTTCCCAGGTCCATAAGCATACTACCTAGAGCCTAGAGAAGACATGAAGCCAGTCTACAGAACAATATGAATGAATATAAAAATATGTTTTGATTTAGTCTTGGAGCCAGGCACCATTCCCCAAAGCAGATGCCTTTTAGTGGTGTGGACATAGCCTAAACTTTGGAAGATGCCTCTACTGCATCAGCCAAGACATGGAGTTTCCTTGGAAGCCAGGCTGAACTGTCAACTGAGTTATCTCCCACACAGGCATCTTAAAACAGAGACAGAGGATGTCTGCTGTGAAAAAAGATGGCAATTTTCTGCAAGGCTCTTAGCAGCAGCTTCAGAAATTGAGTCATTGCCCTCAGAGGTAACATCTGTGGAAAAAAAGAATGGCAATCATGGAAATATCACTTGGGATCTTGACGTCATATGTTTCCTCCTAAATCTTTTGCTGAGAAAGCTCTGAAGGAGCTCAGGACCTCATTTCGTCTATGCCCTCATCCAAAGAAGTACCAGTCATGGAGATGATTGCTCCTGGTTGTGAGCAAGACCATCTTCTGGCCCAGAGAAAGCAAAGGATCAAATCCAGATGACTTCTGGAGGTAATTTTTGTACGTGTATATTACTGTTTCTGGAAGACTTAGGAACTACACAAAAATAAAAATGAACACTATTTACATTACTATTTGAAATTACCAGCAGTTATCTATATCTATATCTGTATCTATATCTATCTATACCTATATCTATATATATCCACATTGTAATGAGATAAATAGTACCATTTTTCTCTCCATTAACTACTAAAATACCAGATGACTAATTCAAATATACTTCTTTTATTGTCCTTGTTTGCAATTCTAAGTGCCCTAAGCAACTTCATAACGCAGTCATAACAAAAAATCAAATTTAAGACCTCAAAGTTTGATATTAAAATTCCTCTTTAGATAACATTAAAATTAGTTTTAAGGTTTTCAGATCGTTATGGTGTTTAGGGCTTTTTATGTGATTGCTTACCATGAATACATTTAAGTCCTCATATTGAAAAATAAATTCAATTTGTATTATTCTCGTTTTAGTGAGTATGAATAAGATCAGTGAAAGAATAGTTTTATACTCTAATATATTAACCAATATTTTTGCGTCTTTTAGGGCTTTATTTTTTCAAAGTAGTTGTATATACAAACAGCTTACAATTAGAACCTTGAAATTATACTTTTGCATCATAAGACAAGGATCAGGAACATACGCTTGAAGAGAATTTCCCATCATTCCCCCAAACATTATTGCATATTGATCAACATCAGGGATTCTTACTGGAAAGCTTGAACTGGATTCTTTCTGGAGGAACCTGTGTCAGAAGATGCATTCCAGCAGCTAACAGGCATTTAGTCCATAGGAGCAGACCTGAACTACTCTGAAATAAAATTCCTGGTGTTAGGTCCAGTTTCTCTATAAAAAGCTGCTGCTTCTAACGCACAAACCCTGCACACAACTTGCTAATACAGTCTTAATTAGGGATTCACTGTGTCACATGTTATTACTATATTCTTCTTGTGATGTAATTCTGAAACATTCTTCTCCTTTGTATATGTGTATCCATTTAACAACTCTTGGCAATTCATGAAGAGATGGCACTGCAGTTTTGCTTTACTGTTGATGCAATTTTCTACAGTGCAGAAGGGACAAAACATGCAAACAATCCTTTTCTGAGCCAAGAGGCCAGAATTCAGCCTTCACTTTCGTTTGGTTCAAGTGCTTTTACCACTTGTATGCCAAAGTAACTCATTTCATCAGGAAAATAGGATAATAAATAATTGCAATGTATTCACACTTCTAGATGAACTTCGAAACACCCTGTATCCTCTCCTTCCATTATCCTATCGATAGTGGGTAAAACTACCGCTGCTGCTGTCTGTTTGTGTTCTCTCTATTAGGACTCATATCACTCAAAACACAGCACACTGCAGCACAAATTCTATCACTCCTTAAAGTATTGGATCCCTAAAATCTAATTCTGCCAGCTCACATCCTTCTCTCTACCATGGTATCTATTGTTTATGCAGATGAAAAAATGTGTAGTGCTCTATTTTGACAACATGTAGGTACATTTATCCTCCAAGTGCCTTCCTTTGGCACTTCAGGCTGTAATTTATCTCACTTCTTTTCTTCTGCACCATGCAACAAAGAATGTGAATTTTGATTTTGAGTTACAGCACAGTACCATTTTGTTGCAGACAAGCTTGACAAAGGCCGTGTTACTACTTTTAGGTTAATTAGACTATTAAAATGATTCATGTGCAGTATTTCAATCACTCATTATTTTGCCTTGCTATTTTCTTCAACTGATTAAATCTCTGGTAATCAAAAATGTTGCATTTTAAACCTACCACTTATTTTGACTAGACTTCATTGTTAGGAATGATCATTTCATAAATATCGATTGAGCAAGCTGCTCAAAATTTACAGAGTTTAATGCATAAAAATGTATTTAGAAGATAGTAGCTTTGTATAACTCTTCTCCCAAAGAAAAAACAGAAATTTGCAATTAACCTCATGGGAAAAGAATTAGGAAAATGCCTGTGGAATTCTTTTGATAATCATGATTGTTTTGCCTAAGAGAATGCAAGCAGAGAGCAATCCCTATGAAAACTGTTCTCTTAGGATCCCAGAGTTATATGGTCAAAGAAAGAAGAAAGAATGCAGGATCCTGTGGAAAGGGCTCCACAGGATGTACTCTTGGAGAACCTGCAATGCAGAATAAAGATGTGCCCATAGGATCTGTGAAATCAACTTGTTTAATTATACTAATAATAGGAAGTACGAGTATAATGCTGAAGTGCTGCAAGGCCAAAGATTTGTTTTCATAAAAGTCCTTCTCTAGGGAAGAATATAATTAAAACCTGAGATTTTACAGAAATTATGGAGATCTGAAGAAAATGGGAGTTTGAAGGGAAGTCATTAGTCTCGATAAAAATTATTTGATGAAAAAATGACAGTCTTCCTTTGCTAAATGTGCCTGCTTACAATGTAGGAAAAAAAGACTATATTAACTTTTACTTTTCCATTATTGCTTAAAAGACCATTGTTGTGCATGTTGCTCATGGTTAAGTATTCTAAAATATTATTCTTGCAGGCACAAGATAATGTTCTTTTTTTGAATTGGTTCTGTCTGGTAATGCCAGTCACTGGGAACATTTTAATGACTGCAGTCACAGTATTATCATTATCTAAAAGGGCAATGATGGCATATACTGTCCTTTGGAAAGTTAGGATTTGATCCTATGGCCTTCACCAAGTGTTTGTGGGCTTAGGCTATAAATATCCAATGGGTTCAGTTCATCTTCCAAAAGGAAAATGTGGACCAGGGCTTTTTTGCATTTCACAAAAGGCAGGTGAATGTCCTCAAAAATTAGCCCCAAGAAGAACATACCTTTGAATTTGCTCTGAAGCAAGAAGTGGCATCCATTGAAATGATGACATTTGCATGTGAGGCCCCAAGGAGAGTAATTTCTAGCCACAAGTCTTTCCTGGAGGCTCTGGAGCAAGAAAGATTAATTAAGAACTTGAAAATGACCATAGGATGAAGTTACACTATATTAGACTGGAAATATGAGCTGGAGATTGTAAACATCATGTGAGAACTGCCTGTGAGTGGCATCTGATGTTTCCCTGTTCAGAGGCAGCATGCAGAAAAGTATCAGGTTATTTGTCCTGTTGTGAAAGCTACATAGTTTGCTTAAAGCTGTCTATAACGCTTGTGTGGCTACAGTGTAAGTATACACTTTGATAGGGAGCCAGAAAGAGTTCTTAAATGAAGGAATTATCATAATTTCGATAGTGCTTTGAAGTGTTTCTCTGATCAGGGAGCCCTGCTCTTCCTATGATATCACTAACCACTGAAATTGTTGCTGCTTTGTCAAGGCACTATGGCTTGAATCAGAGCACCAGAAGTCTGGAAAATCTGTTCTGCCACTGGATTTCTTTATTGCCGTCTTTCTTAAGGGAAAATATGCAAATATTTGGTAGACATCTCCCCAGATTACACTGGTCTCTTCCTAAGGCTGCTGTAGGGACCAAAAAAACCCTGGGAATCAGCAATGCCAAAAATTGGGTAAAAAATTTGCCAAAAACTGTCAAAAAAATACTTTCTGTGCTTCTAGCCAAGCGCTCACCAGTCACCAGCATGGCCTGAAGCTGGGAGCGGCTGCGAGGAAAGAGATGGCAGAGGCCTCAAGGAAGGCAGACCTAAAGCAACCACTTTTCAATTTTGGTTGCAGTGACAGCCTGGTAGTCCTGTGCCTCTCTGAGGACACTGGGCAGGAGCATCCCACCTGTAAACTGAAACCCCCTTTTCCAGCCCTCTGACAGCAGATGTGAATTGCAGCAGAAGTGCCTTGTTTGCTTTGACTCTTCCAGAGACATTGCTCAGCGTCCTCACCATCTTTGTAAAGTACAATGAAAATGCCTCACATTAAAAGACATCCAGCAAGGTCGACCATCTAAGTTAATTAAACAGTGCCACAGTCAGCACAGCTACACATACATCTTGCATGTTCCAGTCTTGCTAGAGTTACATTCTCCAAGGCCAGTGCCTCTGCCAGTGATTAAGCATCTAAATTCATTTCATTTTCTCTGGTGATTTCTATTGTCCATTTTCAGAAAATGCGTTATTCCCAGTTCAAGCTCTCGTTTGAGTGTTATAGATCACGGCCCTTTTACTACAATATGTTGGAACATTGAGGCGAAATACTGAATTATTATAAAAGTAAGGATGGAGAATGTAATACAAACACAGCCAGGATGTTGCAGACTTCACTCACCACATACCTGTCAGTCCAATCTCCATCAAGAATAAGAAATCTCCAGGGGAGCAGCTATTCAGCTATCCATCAGTTTTCAAATCTTTTAGCTTTCAAGTTAGAAACAGCAGTATTAACATCAACTGATAAAGACATCATGATGGTGATGGATGGAGTTGCAGAAACATATGCTGGGGATATGACTGATTTCAGAGATTTACATAAATTAAGTGAAGAGGTTGTATTCAGTCTGGTGGAGCCGGTGTCTTGATCTCCCTCACCAAAGAAATCTCACTAAGCTATGCAGTCATTTATCAGATGATATGGTAATTAAAGTAGTGTCAGCAAGGCATCTTGGCAGTCTCCACTGAATATACAGTTCGTAAATTTTTGCAGAGGTACTATTATTGTAGCCAGGATTGTCTGCATGAAGGCTGTACAAAGCTGACAGGCAGGAAATATATCTTTTATTCGACCTACTGATAGATTTGGAGAAAATCCCTAAGATTTCAGACACCAAAACTCTTCTTTAGTTTGGAACCAGAATGACCTGCAGATTGCTGCTTAACATAAATGTGTTAATCTGTGAGACTGGGTCAACAGAGCAGCTCGTACCTGAGGAAGTGAAAGGAGTACCAGCAGTTCAGCTGCCTTTGAACAGTGTAGTTGACAAGCTGATTACAGAGGGGTGGTAGAAGGCAGCTGCCTCAGGTCAGGCTGTGAGCTGAGCTGGGGGGACCACAATACTTGCATTGTGCTGGCAGATGTACCTTGAAAGTCTGGTGATCCCAAGAAATGCTCCAAAGTCAAGCTGTGTCCCTGTTGCATTGAAAGCATTCCTTTTGTAGAACATTGTAAATGAACATAAAGAGGCTGGGGAGGTGCAAACCTTTTGTTCCATTGTCAATATTAGTAACAACTGGATAAACTGCATCAGTGACAGCTTTGTCAACACACAAGGAAATGTTAGAAGACATGAGCGGGAAACAAGCATTAAGTGTCAAAATGCAAGTCACCAACTTCTTGCCCATTATAGCATGTAAAAACAAGACACCTTTGTATTCGCAAAACAACTTCTACCAAAGGCTTTCTGAACTCTTCCCATCTTTCAATATTTAGACCTTCCAATATACCTGGAGGGGAAAGTATTATTATGCAAAGGCTAAATGACTTGCATTCTGCTAGGATAAATGATTTGCCTAAAGACACAGAGCAAATCAGTGGCTTTGATTTATAGCTCTGATCTGGCCTGACTGCAAGGTAAGACTTTTCTGGGTTTGCGCGGAGCTGCACTGAAGTCTCCAGCCCCCACTGGAGAAAGAGCCAGTGCAGGGTCAGAATCCAGCAGTCCTGAGTCTTAGTACTCAATTTGGCTTTTCTTGCCCAAGGTACTGTTTGCAGACTAATGCCTGCAATGTCTTTGCATTAGGTATTTGACAGGGAAAAAAAATATAATAAGAATACTGTAATGTGATAATGTATGCTTATATGCATTGCCACTCTTCTTAAAATTGTGTTTGAGCAATCTAGCTCTGATATTTCTTGTTTCTGTAGAACTCTTTGCTAGCTAATTTTGTAAGTGTGTCTGATCGGGCTCATTTAATTCATCATTTTCATTTGACTCATTAATCTCTGCCTCTCCTTTGAAAGATAATCTGCATTTAATGGCTGTGTTATGTAATATGCAGCAAGCCAAGAATATCTTGCACACTTTCAGAGGGCAATATTGTAATGTGTTGCTAGATTTATCTATGCATCAAAATCTCATTTTTAAAATGCTCAGAGTGCTTTCAATTACCAATAGGGTGAGTATCTGAGTACTGCTATAATTTGTTTCTGGGAGTATCTGAGTTTTAGAAATCGGAGTCATATAAGAATTTTTCAAGGTATAACTGCAATCACACAAAAGACTAAAGGCAGGAATAAATTAAAATTATATGCTTTATATTTTCTTATCAATAATTATTCACCTCAAAACCATCCCTTTGACAATCACTATGCTAAGATTTGTCATGAGAGGATTCCAGGCCCTGGTAGGGAGGCAGGAAGCCCAAACCCTCCTTTTCCTCATGCTTGCAGCTCCCAGTAAGGATTGCAAAGTCTTTGCAACTCTGCTATTGGCCAGTAGGTACAATCCATTTCCAGTGGCAGATGTCAATCTATTCACCTCTTAGCTAATGAGCGAAGATGTTCTTGGCGTCTTTTCAAGACATAAACTGGCAGCAGCTGGAGAAATTTAAGATGTGACAGAGCAGTAAACCTGCCCCACCGCTGGTTTTGATTCACATTTTGTAATGTTTTCCAGATTGCAGCGTCAATGGAAACACTGAGAGAGTACCTGAAGACAGCTCACCAGGATCTGGCATTCCTGTTCTTAATTTCATCCCATTACTGGAGGATTCAACCTGTCCATTCTAGAAAATTCAGGATAGCTAAGATACAGCACCTCTTCCTTCCCCTTCATATTGCCTCAAGAGGCACATACTACCATAGCTGCTATAAACATCAAAATATTAAACATGCAAATGTTCCAAATAATTTAACATGACATAGCAAACACTCTTAGTATAGTTATTAGGACCCTCTTATCTCCAGATATAACCACAGAAACTTGCTTTTCTTGACTGAATTTAGGTTAGTCACTGAATGTCTTAGTCACTGGTATTTAATTTAAGATTTTCTTCATTATCTTATATCTAGTCAGTGTGCATATAAATACATAGACACTTTTTTATTTTCATAATCTCTTTGTAAAGGACTTAATTTTATTAACAGTTTGAGACTTCTAATTAGAGCAATCAAATGCCATTGTCCTAAAGACCATGTTATTTCTCATCTTGAATTCTTTCCTATTAAATTCTTTCTGAGAAAGAAAAACTTGATCCAATTGCAATCAAACCAAAATTGGTAGACAAAGATTACAACTCCTTGGTGAGTGACATTATGCGTTACAGTGTGATCCTGTAACGATACTAGCTCATTTTGCTACTGGAACTCATTGCAAACTTATACCTGCTTTGCTCTGCTAACTCCTCTAGACTATTTTGCACTGGTACTACTGAGGTTTCTCCATTCTACTGAGTAACTGGGGTTTTGAATAATTTTCCCCAGGAGAATTAGCCTGCATTTAGAGGTGAATCTTATTTCCTGCCCAATATTAAATTCTGTGGGTAGGGTCTCATAAATTTTCCCCATCCTTATTGTTGTTAGCAAGTCCCTCACACTGTAAATGTCATTGAAAGGCTGCTTTTTCCTCCCTTTATGAGAAATTATTAATGACCATATTAAAACTCGGGCAACCATTAGATACCTCACCCAAGCCTTACAGATTGCCACAGTTCTTCAGACAACTTGAGTCCCTGTGAACGTGTTTGTTCCCTGGCCAATTTTAATTAGTTTTAAAAGCTTCTGTCAAACGTTATATTAAAATCTAAATAAATGATAGTTACTGCTCTGAATTCATCCAATAACTTAGCTATTCTATCAAGAAAACAGTCATCAAGTTTGTCTTGCCAGATCCATACTTGGTAAATTCACATTACTTAATGCTATTGCTTTCATTATCCTCCAGAAGTCCAGAAATGCCTTTTTTTCCTAACACTACTTTCTTTAGCATCCTAATGATCAAAGTTAGACTTATTAAAGGGCAACACTCTACCTAAGTATAAATTATCATCATGTGTTAATCACCTTCAATTCTCTGAAGCCCAGTAGTAGGTAATTATTTTAATCTATTCCTCCATTTCTATTCTTCCATTTGCCTACTATGTTTCTACCAATAGTTTAAAATGTGTGTAGGGGCTGTGAAGCCTACAGTCACTTCTTGCTTGGTCAAAGGGATTAGTTCATCTTTATACATAATTTCCAGACCATTGACTTGGTACTGTAGTGTTCCATACTTCTCTCTCAATAGTGGTATGTTAATCCATTTCAGTCTAATGCTTTTATTCAAGGCTATGACCACTTCTGTTAATTTTTTTTTTTTTTTATATATGTATTTCTGAAACCTACTTTTTTTTTTCTTTTTTGGGTGGTTTTTTTTTTTGCTACACACGCAAATTGACTTATTGCCAATTGTCTTCACTGCAAAGAAAATCATTGCACCACCTTATGTTTGCCACTACATAGTGTTAGATACTGCTTCTGGTTTTATGATATAAGACATTACAATTTGAAAAGATCGAGATAATACAATAGATTTTCTATATCACACATCTTCCCTACTGTAACATCAAAGATTCAGGAAGAATTTATATTATTCATGAATAAAAACAGAGCCTTGCTCAGAGAATCCATCTGTTCTCTGCCCTTGGAGTACTTCAGGAGCTACTTTAGTTTCAGGCAAAAGCACTACTTTGGGTCTGTTCCTGAGTAATGCCATCAGAAAACAGTCAAACCCTAAGTACTAATGAAGTGAACAAAAGCTGATACCTCTTATGTGGTGGGGAGAAAAAAAAAATCTGGCTTTAAATCAGAATATAAGAAAGAATCAAATTATCAACTTTGCAGTAATTTCCTGCTATCAGAGGATTGTCATCTGTTGGAACAGCGTCTATCCTCAAACATATTTTGACTAGGTTATATTGCTTCCCACTAACACAAGTGACAGAGGCCTGCAAAAAAAAGAAAAAAACAAATATAAGATCCCATACTACTAAGACTTCCTTAGTTTAATGGTTACTTTTTTACATTCAGGGTCTGACCAATTCTCTGAGTTGGGCTCCAATTACTACTTTAATTTACATTAAATGTAGTCATTTTTTCCAAGAAGTTCATCATTCACTTCAGGGTATGCCTTTAAAATTTACTGTGTACTTTATCCTACTACTGAAATTCATTATATTCACCTTTTCTATCAACCTTACTGCACTAATTGCATATTTTGTGATGTGATTTATTGCTCTTTTCTCCATGTTGACTGAAGTATCCTTGATAACTTGCTCAGGTGCAGACATCTATCTAATAGACAACTAAACTTAGCAAGTCTGACACACACTGTAGGGATGAGGCTCCTTGGAAGTAGTGCATTACACTACTTTGTCTCAGCTGTTCAAATCTCTCTCGCGCTGCTAAAATAGGACTGGATAGCCCATTAATT
The DNA here is from genome assembly GCA_009867235.2 of Psittacus erithacus. NCBI lineage: Eukaryota > Metazoa > Chordata > Aves > Psittaciformes > Psittacidae > Psittacus > Psittacus erithacus. Next base: position 41,696 of record WYDI02019242.1, on the reverse strand, counting down.
GAATCATTGCTATCAGGAAACAGGGAAGTCCCAATCCTGCTGTGCTTTCAACCAGCGGATACAGCTTTTCTGTCACCCACTCTGATACAAATTAGAAGTTGCTAGCACAATGTAGTGAAAGTAAGTATTCTTACCTATTAGGAAGACAAACTTGATCTTGCCCAGCTGGAAGTAAGTCAACTCTGTTTATCTGAGTTTATCCACTTGTCTATACATGCTTGCACTTAGCTTGCAGAATTTTGTAGAGTCAATTCTCATTACATATTTCCCTTAATCCCTTGGTGTTAGCAAATCTCATTATTTACTTCAGTTTTTCAAATGTACTGCAGTTGGAATTTTGTACCTTTATGCCCTGTCAGGTTTGCATTTGGTTAGACAAAGCTGCAATTTAACAAATGTAGGAAAGAATTCATAGAATTCTGTCCTTTTATAGCCTAAACAAATCACTTAGACACATAAAATGTGTAGCACCATTTTATACCCTATTACAATGGCTGAACACAAGTGAAATGCTTTTAAAATTGTAATTGCAATTGCACACCTAATTTTAAACCTATGATGACCTTCGTTTTCCTATTTACTGTATGCGCAATTTTGAGCACTTAGCCTCCATAGAAATTCCATGCAGCTCTCTCAATTAAATATTTGCCCATATTAATTTAGTGTCATACTGCATGCACCAAAATAGTAAAATGCAAACCCTATACATGTCTTCAAAATTTTGGTATAGGGCAAGGTCAAAGAAGGATGAATTATGTAAAGACAGATGCAGTGATAGTTTTTATGAACCATGATCCTGATATTTCGTCCTTAGTTTTTTATTCATACACCTGTTTTTCCCAGGCTTAAGTTTGAGTTTCTGAAAAATACCCTCAGTAATAAGGAGATTTAAACAGAATAAAGAAATTCCTGAGTCAACCATTTATCTGCTACTGAATTCTGTGAACTAATCTTAGTTCAAGCAACAGCTCCCCTAAGCAGTTCATATATTTTAATACGGTACAAGCACTCTGTGTACATCGTGCAGCTTATGGCTTACACTGTTTTAAAACTAAAGGGAAAAATCTGTAGTTGGATAGCACATGGCATGAAATCCTAACCAAGGCTCTCAGCCCACTGGCCTAGACCAGTCACAACAAGGCGCTAAGGAAGTCATCATCTTTTACTTCTTCCCAAACCCACACCATATAGTGGCAATCATCACACAGTATTTCTCTTAAGGAGAAATAACTTGTCTTATCATTGTTGGTAACTACAGGAGGAACATTTTAAAATGCATGTTTTTCATTAATCTAATGACATGGCCAGAGAAGACATTTTAACATCAAAACTTGAGCTCTCTCCTACTGCACTGGTTCCACTGGAGATTCTTGTAACTGCTTGGCATTAAATTGGACCTGTTGATGTGCAATAATCATCTGTACATATTTTTTCAGTCCATTTCTTCAGCATTCAGTCCAAAGTGCCTTCTCTATAAGCTTTTCTCAGACCCACAGTCCCAATTCTTTCTTGTGTCTTGGCTTTTTGTTCGTTTGCTCTAGATTCTTTGGGGTTGGTGTTTTCCTCTGCTCATCCTTTGTAGATGCACAGATCTTCAGAAAATAGTTAAGAAAGACCCTCTTCACCCTCCCCAAAGTGCCTCTGCTTTCCAAGCTGATATATTCTTCTTTGGAGTAACTTACCTGCCTTGGGGTAGAAAGGGACAGAAATGCTCCAAATTCCACTTACACATATGGAAATACATGCTGATTTTGTGATAAGAGTTCTATTATGACACACTTACTCTAACCTCCATAGAAATATATTTGAAATGTGTCAATCAGCTAAGCAACTGAGTGGGATGGAAAAAAATGGGTTACATCCATGATTGTAGAATGGAAACAATACACACTTTTGGTATTAACTATAAATAGTTAATGGATCTGAAAGTGCATCTCTGAAAATAATACCATTTATTTAAATCATATTTGTGAGCTATTTCGTCTTTTTAAGGGATGGATTCACATTCCTGCTTGTGCTTATTGCAACCTTTTGACAGCTTTATTGTTGAAAATCTTGAGGTACATCTCATAATTGTACCAGGAACATGCATTTATCACTGGCAACGGTTCTGTGCCACATGAAAAGAATTACTGTAATAAACATGTCATGTAATAGCATCTTATTATCCTCCCCCTCTTTCTCCTCTTTCTTTTTCTTAACCTTCTGCAATGAGCAAGTCAAAAATGATGGCAAGTATAACAGACAAAAGTGATTCCTAAGTTCAAGAAGCAAAAAAATGTTTGCTGAAAGTAATGCTGCAGCAGTGCTATAAGTAATTAACATTGTGTTTAATACACTGCAAAATGGAAGTGCTATACTAGGGCTTAAGCCCTAATGCTGCTGCTAAGACCCTAGCAGTTTAGCAGATAGTGAGGAACTTTGGTGGATCAGGGTCAGGATGTCTAGCACCATGGAAGGTCAAGGCCACTTAGATCTTTCTGCCTGGTTTCTCCATTGCAGCGCTGTAATTACTGCTAAGAGGCAAGGTGATATGAAGGGAAAACCATACAAAATATATCCAGGCTCTACCTGCTGTTCCTACAGTTGCTGTGGCCTGAAAAGAAGAGCAGCAGGACTGTAGTAGAAAGGAAGGAGGTGACATAAAGGAAGTGTACCTCAGAATCTAATCTCACCATGGCCTTGCTGATGCAGTTCTCACTCATGCTTGCACAAACAGTCCAAATTCTAATGGGCTGAAAAATTGGCACAGACATTGACAGTATGGGCTAGATTCAGTACAGAGGAGTTTGTGCAGCTTGACATCAGCCCCAAGATGCAAAGACCCACTAGCAGGGTGCCTCCTTTTAACCATTCAGCAATTTCTGTTTACTTTAATTAGATTTTGGCTGCTGTAGATAGAGCTGCTAACTCAAAGACTGAGTTTCAGCATAATAAGGCTCTAATTTCCCAAGCACACCCTCATTATTTCACATCATTTCAGCCTTACCTTCATTACATTTTCCTGACTGCTATCTCTGTGCTCATTTTCCCGACTGCTATCTCTGTGCTCATTTTCCCATTCCATCCATAATACAGCCTTGGCTATCAAAATACTTTGTTCTCAATATTGTTTCTCTAACATGAGGTGTATGCGCTTGGTTCTCAGAACAGCCAGGATTATCACCAGCTCACTGAACCATTTCCCTCTGCTCTCAAGGCCCTGGTCCTTGCAGCATGCAGGAGTCAGAGTGACTCCAACAGCAGTGGGACTCTGCATGGTGGCTTCTATGCTGAAGCTGCAGCTTAAAGGAAGCTAGATAACTTTTTGCTAGGAATAAGAGGAAGCAGGGAAAAAGTCAGCAAAAGCTGATTTTCTAAGATAGCAAATACTTCTAAGCCAATTTACAAACCAAAGGCTCTAAACTCTTTCCCTCCTACTCCCTCCAGCTCAGCTGCAGAGCTTTCAAAGCAAACGTGCGCCTTTAAAGTTCTGCTCTTACTGAAGACACTGAGCTGAGAGCAAATAAACAGCTCTTCATTCGGTCTTGTATGAAAATGTTCAACTTGAAAGCATTTCAGCCACTGACTGAAGTGCTGCTGATTACAGTGGCCACACTGGGGAACTAAAAAGCGTGTTCTTTCTGATGATTGATTAGGAGATGTGATGCCACTGGGATTTTAGATGGAAGTGTCATTTCTCCCTCGTCACGCTCCATCTCCCCTTCTGGGACTGCTTCTAAGGTGGCCATGCACTTCATCTCATCTATTTCAACACTCCTGGACAGGTATGTGTAGTGGAAAAGAGAGGGACAAGGCCCTTTTGGGGGACAGTACATGCTAGCTTTTCACAGTTCATCCTATGTACCAGCATCCCCTCTTCACATGAAAGCTCTATACTGGCCTCCAAACCGCTGCCTCAGGCCTTCAGAACTTCAGTCCTGAACTCAGGAAAAAGAGGCATAAGAGGTATGTCTCCATACTTTGCTGACATATTGGATGGTCAAAACTTTAGTATAATACAGTGAAGTGTTTAATGATAGGATGTTATAAACATATTCATTTAGGCCCCAGTTCTGCTTACCTGTGCTCAAAGCATAAATGCTGCCTGTTGTGCTTTGCAGAATCAGGACCTTAAAAAATTCATTTGGGTTCTCTGCAGACTAAGACATGCAGTACAGAAGAAAACATCTTTATTGTTAAACAAAAAAGACATTCTGGCATTGAAAGGTATATTTTGAAAAATACAGGGTTGGCTTTTACTCCCAGTGATGTCAATGTCAAAGCTCCAATTGACTTCAGTGGGAACATGATTGTATCCAATGGGTAAATAATTGCACATATTTCACATCTCATTGTTACTGAAAACTGTTCTTCAGAAAAGGAAAATAATAGCCTGAATTCAAGGACTCTATTAAAAAGTCATTTGAACTGCATTCCAGTTGAAATAACTTCCACCAATGAAAAGATCTTTTTGCTCATTCAAAATTTACATAATTAGAAAAGCACAAAAGGCAGACTTTGCTCTCTATTCCAGTCTCAGTCCTGTTAGTCTTGGGGTGCCTAAGAGTACTTCCAAGCCCAAATTTAGTATTTACTGTGGAACTCTGCTTTCTACTAGCCCCAGAACCTGAATGTGTTTTAAAAAAACCCTCATATAAAAAATACTTTGCTTCCACGTTTTTAATTGTGAAACCTCAGTGTATCTATTCGGCATTATTAAACTGTTATCTCAACTGAAATGGGAGCATAATCAAAAGGCTGGGTATTATCTATCTTAGCCATGTCTCCACGTCAGAAAATTAAGACAGTGATGAATTACACATTACTATACAAAATTTTATTATCAGAGACAAAATTCAAATTTGTTCTGCTTAAAATACAGAAGATAAAGTTTCTTATTAAAAAAAAAATATTTCCATTTACTCAGTCCTTAGAATGGAATAAAAATTTTATGTTGAACACATAGGGGTCCCGTATTCATGGAGTCATTTTTAAAGGCATATCATAGAAAAACACTGTTCTAGTAAACTGTAACAGGAATTCATATATTTTATTTGGCTAATGGTTTAAATTGCTGATTACTTCTATATTCATTAATTAACATTGTAAGAATTATTCTGCTTTTATTCCAAAATCTAGGATGCTTCAAACAATGAATGAAAAATCTTCTTAAATTTGGCATTTTTAGATACTGAGAATTAGTATCTCCCTGCTATGTGCAAAATATATGCTTTTCTATAAAAAAAGAAAAGAGGGAAGAGCATTTGGCTCTCTATAAAGTTAAGTTATGATTTTAAACTCAGCAAAATACACATCCCCATATCCCTCAATTGAAACCTGTGCAGAAACAGGTTTCAACCTAAATAACTTTCCAGAAAGACTCCTTCAGTCCATTTACATGATCCGATACATTAATTTGAAGCATGTGATTTATCCCACAGAAATCAGTAGGACTGCCTATGTGCCAATCATGTGTTGAGTTATGGCCAACACAACCTTACAATCTGTCTATGCCCAACTGCTTTGCTGAGTTGAAACTTTTGAGTAAGATTTATAAATAGAAATAACCAATGAAAGCTTTGTCAGAGCAAAATGTCCAGAACTAGAAGCAACACATGCATGTATGTATAGTACATAGAGAACTGAGACATTATTCAATGATCTATATTCCCTTTAAATGAAAATGGCATTGGGATCTTGCAAACACTACTTTGTGTGACACCATTGGTAAACTGTATCTAAACTGAGCCAGCTCCACCTCTTACTTGACAAGCTGAATTCCAAAGAGTACAGATTTGAGAAGTGATGGAAAAATGTTCTTCTAATTACAGTATTCAGAATTAATCTAAGGCTGAGACAGAATTAATAGAGGGACTCATTCATTATAACCAGTATTAATAGCTGCAGGACTTCTTAAGGTGTCAAAAGATCTTACATGTCAAGTCTCTTAGGAAAATAACGCAATTTATTATCGAGCCTTTATTTTCAATAGTATGATCCATTTATGCCATTGATGTGTGTGCAGTGGAAGAGATCATTAGTTTTCAGGGTCCTAGTATATGTTTATCTTCTGCAAAAACAGAGCAACTGAACACCTTTCAGTAAAACATCAGACAGGGAGCTACAATCTCTGTTTTTGTAAGTCTACATGTCTTGCTCACACCAAAGCCTATTGTCCCTCAAGCATAAAACAACATAGCAAAATTACATTTACACATATAATAAAGCTGTCTTTGTACAGGATAGTTACACATTAATTACAATGATGTTTCCATTAGAAACTGTCAGAATAGCTTTTTTTTAACAGAGCATCTAAGTCCACAGAAGTCCATCTCTGCTGAAATCTACTGTTCACAAGAAAAAGAGAGGGTAGCAACCACACTCTTCACAGTACAGTATTCTGCAGGTCTCCAAACATGTTATAAAGCTTTATCACATCGGAACAGATCACAAAGTATTACTCTAATGAAAAGCAAAAGGAAAATAAAAAACATTTGTTATCCAATATGCGCTACTGAAAGCTAGATACAAATACGTAAAACAACCTGTACGCTAGCCCAGCTGTCACCTCAGGGGACTGTTCCAAAAGCAATGGGTTAGATCCTCAGCTGCAAGTCACATCAGTCACTTCAATGGATCTACCTTACCATGCGTCAGCGGAGGATCTGCAGTGTCATCAGTTTGGCTACAGGTTATTACATATTATTATTAAATATTTCTGTAATTATTAAATTACAGAAATGAATGTATTAAGTGGACCAAAATGTATGGCAGAGAAGACTGCATCTTGACTCTTGGCCTTATCTGTTCTACCGAGGCTATCCTTGATCAGGCAAATCCAAGTGATGCTGTCCAGGAAACGCTGGCGCACTGTGGCTAAAGCCTCCTGGCTTGTGACTGCCTGCTGCAGCACAGTCCCCTTTGCTCACTTCTATATTCTTTACCAACACCACTCTTACATCCTTAGGAAATGGTGCACGTAAAATAAGCAAAGCAATTAGAAATGCTGTTTGGCAATATCACACTTAATTCACTAGTTACAAATCAGCCAAATAGAAATGCATTTTTTTCTGAGAAAGGATGTTTGGTGTGACTCACAACACTTGCTTATGTTGATGATTCTCTTTGACACAGCTCAATGGAACCAGTTCCACACACCTTTTACAGAATCTCACTTCGATTGTATTAACATGTAGGGGTACTCTGAGGTCAATCTAGTCTCCACTGTGAGCACAGACACAAGATGGAACTAAGTTTAACCAGCTTCTTCAAAATATATGTGATTTTAAAATTCTGCTCCAACTAGGGCACGTAGCCTTACTTTGCTGAAAAATCTTCACGCACAGCAATTCCTTTCTCCCTTTCCCTCTCATTAAAAACTAAATTATTCATGTCAGCATGGACTTCCTGCCCATGGGAGGGGGTTGGAACTAGATGATCTTAAGGCCCTTTCCAACCCTAACCATTCCTTGATTCTATGATTTTTGCTCAAGTCAGACTGGTTTTACTGGGTTTCAGTATTAGTTTTAAGACGGATAGAAGCTTCCACAGTCATATGAGAAACACAGTGGACAATTTTTTTACAGTTTTATATACAAAGAGGGAACTGTCACTAGTGCCATACAGGTTTGCATGGGCATCTGAATTTTTTGATGGTATTAGTATAGTAACTACTGTTACTACTATTATTACCACAAATAATTTGTACTGACATCCTTCTAAACCATTTATTAGGAAAATGTCCAAGAAATTCATGGCACATTTTCAAATATTAACAAGAATATCTTAAAGGAAAAGGTGGTCTGTGTTCTTATGCATACCTGAAAAACAAAATATTTGACTGTTTGAAATTACTTCTGAAGAAAGGACATTACATATGTCTCATACAAACATTTTGGTCAACTTTTTCCTGTTGGAGTGACCAGAGCTCAGCGATGTAGGTGTTTCTGAGCAATGCAGGCTCACTAGCTGGACCTTTATTTCCTGCTATCACAAGGCAATGACACTAATCTCTGAAGATCTCCCATAACCCATCACCAGCAAAGAGACCTTCTGTTCCTCCTGTCTAGCTGAGAGAAACATGGATGAAGCCTCACTGCACTTCAGTGGCTCTCAACTGCCTTCCTGACCTGAGTGGGATAGTGGCAGCAGCGGATAATCCAGACAGCAGTTTTTGGTTTACCCATCCAAAACTGGGCAAACAGCCTCTATTCAGGCTGCTTAGAAGCAGGATGGTCCTTTTACTCCTTCTTGCTGATTCTGACACTGTGGCCATAAACCCTGCTCAGGACAGGGAGCCTGATATGGTGAATACTCCTAACAGAAGTGGTAAGTTGATTATATACACAAACAATTTTCAAAGCCACATCCTTTTCCCTCAAACAGAAAGTTGCACATTTGACTCAGAGTTTGTTTTCATTTACGTCAGTATCAGCTATGATCATATGGAAAACCAAAACCTTATTACGCAGGTATCTGAACAAAAGCACCCTCAACTGCATATATTGGCTTCACTTTATTCTATCCAGATAATGAGACTTTCTGACATTTTATGGGAAAATCAGCTCTACGGAGAATTTTTCACATTAATATATATATATAATTTTCATCTTTTATTCTTTACCACTAAGGATTTAATTGTATGGTTCAGGATCTTTGCTGTGAAAGCATCCTTCTGCATCAGTGGAGACAATTGTTTTGACACTCTGAAGCTCAGTGAAATATCCACAACAGCCCCAAAGATACACAAAATCCATCTTCAGTTTCCAACATAGTATCAGAATTCTTGCTATATTCACTGAAAAGATCATCAAAGGTCACAAATTTGGATGTACCTGAGGACACATGAAGTTTTTTTAATCAAAATTAATGTCCAAATACTCCCAGTAATAGCAGAAGTGACATTTCATTTCAGAAAAATGTTTTTACATTGTTCTGCCCTAGTCACAATTAATACCTACTATCATTTGAATAGCTGTTAGCAGTGGATACCTGAATAATTCCACCGGCTACAAAGTAATAGACTGAGATTTTTGTAGTGGAAAATGTTATAAAACTACAATAGGTATTTTTGCAACAGGTATATTGTTATGCTGGCATAAAATCATAACTATTCATATGTCTTCCTGTATGACTTAGTAAGCTGTACCAATTAACAACTGCAATGGACCCTGAGTCATACAAAGGCTGATTGGAGACACAGATCTCATCAAATCTCTACAAAATGGCATACAGGGCGTGGGTGAGGTCCACGTTCACACTGGATCCACATTTTGCAGCACCTCTTCTCATTACAAAGGACAAAATTAAACCCTGGATTTGAAAATACTGGCAAGTTTGGGCTATTGGCCTCCTAATCACAATCCAAGTTATAAAAATGGGGTCCATTTTTATATAAGGATAAAGGAAGAAAAAGACTGGTAAAGGAGAAACAAAATCAAAAAAATAAAAAGATTTTTCTAAGCAGACTGTATTAGTTTTCCATAAGGTATCAACTATTCTTGAACACACAGCTGTGTGGAACTTCTTATTAAAAACAGTTTCTAAAGACATATAAATAAATGGGGGGGGGGGGGGGGGTGAATATTGTAGAAAACAGCTATAATTTTGTGGGATTTAATCCATTTAAATTTAATCCTGATTCACTGTGAAACAGCAAAATACAAAATATAAAAAATCAAAGACTAGGAAATTAATATGGAAAGGCCAGCTCAACCTTTGCTATAGCAGTAATAGTGTTCTAAAAAATTCTGAAACATTATTAGAATAGAACAATTATGAGCAGTACATCAATAGGTATGTATAATAGATATATTTAGGGCTTGATATCTGTGGTAGACCAGTTGCTCAAGGCCACTAAAACATTAATTTACATCCAACACCAGCTAAATGTGCAAGAACTTCAATTCAAATGAGCAACAGTGGAATCTTCTGTGCACTGTGCAGAATATAGAGGCTGAAATAAACTTTTGACTTTGGAACATACTGTTAGCCTGCCCTTTATCAGTGGAAAGACCAGAAACTTCTATGAACATCCTGGAGGTATGTGGTTTAATCTGTGGTGCCAAAAAAGAAAAGTCATCGAAGGCAATCTTGAATAAAATTGCAAAGGGACAGACCATTACGCACACTCTTCTCTGAAATCCTCAAAGCAATTCACATTTGAGGGCTTGGTTTTCTGCACATTCTTTGGATATCACAATTTTGGCCTTCATTACAGGGTAATGGTTAAATTAAATAATATTTGGCTTACTTTTTTATTATATCAAATCTGCATGTGATATTGTCCAGTAGAAATTAAAAATGTGATGCTACATACTGGCATTGAGGTTGAATTTAGTCAACCACATAAAATAATACTTTGCACTTTTAAATGCATTTCATCAGAGGATATTCAAGTGCTTTGCTAACATTAGTCAAGCCTCACAACACCCCTGTGAGGTAGGTAAAATACACAGGAGGAGAAGGATTTCACTCAGGTTGGACATGATAATGTCTCTGGGCATTAGGCTCACTAGCATTGCAACATAGCACAAAGGTTTAGGGCTTACTATAAGGCAAAGAATTAACAGTACAAGAGCACAGGATTCCCTTTTCTTTTGGTTACATGTGGTCAAGCTAACATGCAGTGCTACATAGCACCAAACATTGGAGCAAATGGCCACACAGGGATTTCATGCATCCAATCCACAAACAGCGCCCTCTGCACAGTAAAAGACACTAAATGACAGGCTGAAGATAGGTACTACTTAGCCATAGGATGTGTTTACCAGTTCTTGAAGAGCAAGGTACCATGGGAATGACAGCCAAGAAAACAATACTGTCTGCACACAACTCTGATAATAGCTGAAGATGCTTGGATTTGGTTCTTTTGCACTAATGTTTCAATTCACAACTTACTGGGAACAAGAAACTGCAAGTTTAAATCATATTAGTAACTTCCATAACTTGTGAAGGAAACAACCAGCTAAAATGGCTGCTCTCTACTCTGGCTGGCTGCGTTTCCAAGGTACAGAGCCATGATGGGGTCACATGAGGTGGGGTGGGATAAAGAAACACTGTCATACATCTACATTCACCCTCTGAAGCTGCTGCAGTCTGACTCCTGAAAACTCTGTAGTTTTGTGGGTTGTTTTCTCCACAGTGTAGACATGAGAGAGGATTTGTCTCCCATCAGTTTTATCCTCAACACTTAGCACCAATGGTGCAGATAGTTGTACTATCTGTGTAGTACACAGATGATCACTGCGTCACTGATCCTTCAGATTAAGGATTGATTAAAAGGAAACAAACGTCATTCATCTACAGCAGTCTATGTAAAACACAAGAAAACAGAAAGAAAAGTATTTGTGGTATTAGCCCATATGAATAAACACCCCCTACATGCACACACATACACTTTCTTTCTCCATATTCCACTTTTCTAAATTAGCATGAATGCCGCACCCCATATTTGCAAAAGTATTGCCTACATAGAAAATCTGACCTATCATAATAAATAGATACAGAGGCTGGTCTACCACATGCAAGACAGCCTTGGGTAATTTTATGTCTCTGCATGCAAGATATTTTCCCTTTTTTGTTAATTTCCATTTTAATCTTATGTTTATCTAGAACACTTGTGCACAGTCACCTGCATAACTTAGTACTGGACAGGTTGGGTGACACATTGTAAATATCACTGCCTTGTAAAATAGTTGAGAAGAGGTGGCTCATGTATTCTGTGAAATCAATATGAAGTTACCCTCCGACACTGCATATATTCACAGCTAGAACTACACTGTTCCACTGATCAGCAGTGAATAACTGCATATAATTGTAATGTACGGATGATGTCCTTCTTTACCCTCTCACCCTGCCTCCACACCCCTTTATCTTTCTCCTCTCTGTATATATTCTCCTTATTTAAATATGGGTATATGGAGACTGCAGATACAACTGGCTGGCATTTTTGTAACTATTAAGAGACAAACTGAGTTGTAGACTAATTGGCAGCTAGCTGAAAAGTTGCCTTTACATCTCATACTGCCCCAAGTTGGAAGCCTTCTAGATTTTCTTTTCCTTGTTTTCCTTTTGTTCACTGCAACACTGATTGTCGTATATAGTCTTTGTGCTTTGTATAATGCCCATCTTTGATGTAACTGGAACTCACAAAATGTGGCTGTTTACATAAGCATGCTAGAATACAGGCAGGGACAGTACAAGCATGCACAAAATAGTCATTGAAGGGGTTTTTGTTTGTTTTTCTTCAACATTTACATGCACCACTTAATATCATGTTTGGTTTTGTACACTAAGGACTGGATTTCACAAGCATTCATGATCTTCTCTTCTGAAAAGCTTCTTGACAATTTCACAAAAGCCCAGTGTAAAAAAAACCCAAAACAACAAACAAACAAAAAAAAAATCCCACAATTAGAAAACAAAGGAAAAAAACCTCATCCCTGCAATCTGATCTTGTCTTCATGATTTTAATGTTGAACACTTCTAAAATGCTTTCTCTTGCAGAGAACTTCTTGTTAAATGCTTGGCTGGAAAGACAGATTAATGTGTCAAGGATTTTCTTAGCCACTGGAATAGTTCTTCTTTGTAAAGCTTTTTCCACCGCACATTGGCTTCCACTGTTTCCACGGCACGAGAGAAAGAGACAGCAGCTCCTCCTTCGTAACTCTTTATAAAGTTCTTTAGCTGGAAATACAAGTTAACAGGTTAAATTTGCAGGAACTAAAGAAAGTAAATATTTCCACTGCACACAAACAAGTCAGGCATTTAGGACAAAGCTCCACCAGCACTGTTGAAGTAAATGCAGTATCATGTAGAAAGACTCAATAGGAAATATAATAAAATAGCAGACTGCCAATTAGATGTGATGCAATTGCTTCACATTCACTGGAAGATATTGACATGTCAGTGAAGATCACATTAATATCATTACCTCCTTCTCTCCTGCAGCCCAGATGCTCCAAACTTTTATTTCTACATAAGAAACCAAACTGGGAGCACTGGAAATGTTTCTAATTCAAGTTTCTATGCAAGTTTCTTCAGCAGAAGGCATCCGTTTTGCCCTTTGGTTTTATTAAGCTTCACAACAAATTTATTTCATTTTGATTTGAAGAACCCTTTTGATGATACAGCTCAGTTGTTTAGAAAAGGAATGGATGGTTACAGTGTGCAGAGAACAGCAAAATAGCAAGTGGGCACTCATTTGATGATCTTTGAATGCCTAAAACAGATTCCTTCCCTTATGAGAAAACTTTGATCTTTTTTCAGCAGACTGAAAAGGCTCCTGATCTGTTCTTGTGTATCTGCAAATTATAGCACTATCACCTGGATTATTACAACTGATAGCACTGGTGTGCTTTGAATTACTGTTCTTTTAAAGTGAGAATTGCAAGGCTGATCTGCACAGTAGGTTGCTGGTTATGTTGACTTGCATAAAATTAGGGGAGTTTAGCAACACTTATTTGTAACTAGCTAACTTTTATTTCCTGGTGATACCAAATTCAACTTGTTTATTTAAATCTAACTTCCAACAACATCTCTTTGTGCATGGACTCAAAACTGATAAGGCTGATCCTTCCACTATCTCATTTCCATCACCATTAAAAGCATGGGAGGGACCTGGAAATTAGAATTTACCTGATCTCTGTACTTTTTATCCCAACATTTTTACAAGGCCAGTTTCTTTTAGGTAAAGTATAAACAGGCAGCCTGTCAATACTATTATGGAGGTAGAAACAAAAAGTACAGAAGGCTTCCTGGTACAGGGGAGATACTCACATCTGGCCAGCACTGTCCTTCCCACCTGCATAGCTTTGAGGAAACCAGCTGTGGCTCATCCCTAAGTTTCTGAAGCCACTAGACTTGAGTGTAGGCAAACGGTTGGACACAAAATATAGTGCAATCAGATTTCAATTAATGGTGATTATGCTGCATAAGAATAATTTGATCCATTTGAGGTAACATCAAGCAGCTGCTAAGCAGGTTATAACGCAACCACACAACTATCTCAGTCAGGGCAGATATTAGGTTAAAATGAGAAAACCTTGCAATCTAAATAAGAAGTACTTAGCATTTATAACAAATTATTTTGGTTTCATTTGGACAGAATATTGGCTTAACAGTTTTTCTCACACAGAAATACGGTAGACATAAGAAAAACAGAATAGGCACTGGCAGTTTCTGCTTTCAATGCTAGGGTTTTCTAGGGCTGTCCTCTGCAGCTGTCCCGGGTTCAGCAGTAGCAGTCATCTTTCATTAGCATAAGCTAATGTGAATAGGAAGATCTCATTTTTAGTTTCTCAACCAATAGTCAAGAGGAAAAAAACAAACCTACATATCCAGCCAAGCACAGAGAAGTGCCTGTACCTCCTGACACCACCTCTACACACGCAGATGCCTTTGCAATCTGCTTCTCATCCTCATGCTGCCCAGCCACTGCACGGATCTGCGACTCCAGCTGAGCAACCAGAGTTTCCAGATAACCGAGACCTTAAGGCTTCTGCTCTGGCTCCTGCTTACAACAAATACAGCCTCATGCGCTGAAAGTAATTTAAAAATTACCTCTCTTAGTTCTTCTTCAGTATTGAGGAATTCTGTGACCCCACTGATAAGCTTTGAATTCATAAATAATGCTTCTCCGTACCTGTAAGGGAAAAAAGAAGTTGCACAGAGTTAGCGCAAGTGCCCTGCCAGCTGAAAATTAGAAAGTTGTCTCCTGTAAGTAAGGGAGAAGATATGGGGCTGATTCTGGGGATGCCAGGGAATATTACTGGAACTGGTCACTGGTATTACAGTGTTTCATGCTAAAAACCTGGACTGAGACTAGGCTGAGCTATTTGTACTTAACTTTTAGTCAGATGCTACTAAGCAGAATTGGCTTAACCACATTCACAAATGAGAGCTCCAGAGGAGGAGAGGAGCAAGCCACACCACCACTTCATGCTTAATGAAAAAGCTTTCCATGTAATGACGCTCAGGAGCTCAAAATGCAGGAGCCAAAGAGGAAGCAGAGTAGCAACTGTGAAGAATTATTTTGAGAAGCCCTTCTAGATGTACCATTAAAATGATTTTTTGAAGTGCTGCAGCCTTCTCTGCACTTTGTATTTATTCACCTCATTTACATTACAAATAGCATTTCGATAAGTGAACTGGATCAAATTTTCTTTTTTCCAGTACCTGATAATTAAAATAAATAATACTGATAGAGAACAAAACTGCTAAAATAATCCCTTGTACCATGGTATAGCACCTTCAAAGAACCAATATGGAATTAAAATTTGAAAGCTTGGTGTCCTGGGTTCAGCAGTAGCAGTCATTTTTCTCCTTCTTAGTAGCTGGTGCAGTGCTGTAGTTTTGAATTTCAGCCTGGGAACAGCGCTGATAACACCAATGTTTTTAGTTGCTGCTCAGTAATGTTTACTCTGACCA